>JAXCGZ010011999.1:0-20000 GCA_037179515.1 Halocaridina rubra
TAAATGGACGTTCATAGCGTCGTATAACATCGTTATAAAATGATATTAAAAATGGAGTGTCGTGGCAACCTCTTTGATCACAGTGTTCCGCTCTGGGTGAGTAACGTGAGTGGTGCCTAGCTGATATTAGTGCCTGTTCCGACAGTTCCCTTTGTGGTGCGAAACCTTCACATCGAGATTAGTTCCCAAAAACTTGGCCACGGGTCTCTGTTTTCTCTTTTGTCTGGGCTTCTGTGCTCTGGGGTTTCTGCGCAAGGTAAAGAACAGTTAAAAATATAATTATGAAAAAGTAAAAAAAATCCGGAATTTTTATTCATCAAAGCATATGACATTGGGTTTAGAAATTCAGTAATTATGGTCTGTTTAATATTTCCTTAAATTTTTATGTGTTGTTAGTTTGTGTATTGTTCGTGTGTGAATATCCCCATATGCATGACGTAAGCTCGCATTTAGGGCCGGGGTCCCACTCTAGGGTGAGTCGTTCATGTGGTCAAGAGAAACACGAAAATATTACTCTTGCGTAATGTAAACAAACATGTGTTTCATTCCATTCGATGAAATGCAGACGAATTATTTCCTCAAAAGTGAAGTAGTAGTAGTAATAGTAATGGTAGTAGTAGTAGTAATAGTAGTAATGATAATAATAATAAATAAATAAATACAATGATGCTAGAAGGCAATATTAAACATTATACTTAAAATATCGTTTGAAAAAAAACCAAGTTTATATATATATATATATATATATATAATATATATATATATATATATATATATATATATATATATATATATATATATATATATATATATATATATATAATATTTTCAAGTGAAACACATGAATACTGTAAATAAAATATATATGACTCATCATAGGAAAAGGGAAACATCGGAGAACCGTAAATAAATCCCAAATGAAGCTTGCAAACGCTAAAGTATTCCTTCATTTCTTTTTCCTTCCCGAGCGCGTGTATGTGTGTGTGTGTATAAAATACCATTTGTCATGTTAATAAAGCATACACTGTGACACACTAAACCACCGATGCACAAAATATGTTCTCACAAACAAACGTATACATACTGTGTGGCCTTCCTTTTGCACTAATTATTATTATTATTATTATTATTATTATTATTATTATTATTATTATTATTATACTGCCTGAATTTTATATACAGTTCAGTATTTTATTATTATTATTATTATTATTATTATTTTGTTGTTGTTGTTGTTGTTGTTGTTGTTAATATTACTAGTCTCATAGAATTTAGTCCTGTCCGTGTATAAGTGTGTGTACTAATTCCTAAGTAAAAAAAAAATATAAATGAGGAATTCATATATATTTTTTCATTTCGAATGCGTTGTTGCACAGGTCAGGAATTAAGGTGTAAAGTACCGTCCAGCAGCTCGCCTCTAGAATTAGAAATAAAAGAGTGAATAGATTAATTAAAACATTTACAGAACAGTTTTACTCGCTATCTCTGGTTGTCATAAATCCAAGAAATAGACCTGTTCGTCCCTCGGCTCATATGATATTAAAATTTGATCTAAAAAAAAAACTGGATTTTGGAGGTTACTGAGTGCATAATTATTGAGGTTATACTAAAATCATTAAATAAGATTTTATCTCAGTCTTATCATACCTTAAATAAGATTTTCTTGATAAGATTAAATTTCGTTATGAGACATAATTAGAAGGTCATTATCCTATTTCATCTTGTAATACAATTAAATATTTAGTCGTTGATGATTGGTATCACACACACACACACACACACGCATATATATATATATATATATATATATATATATATATATATATATATATATATATATACACACACGGTAGCGTCCGCGACTTTGAGGCGTTAGGTCGAGGGTTCGCGCCCCGTCACGGTCTGAGGTTAGCAAGGACATGCACTCAGGGTAAAGATTACATCTGCCAAATATGGGAGACTTTAATCATAAAGAGATAGATTGGATAAATCTTGACCCACACAGTGGTGAGGACTCATTCGGGGCAAGATTCCTAGATTGCGTACAAGGGAATTTCCTACACCAACATGTAATGGAACCAACAAGGGCCAGGGGTGGGGATGAGCCATCACTACTTGATCTAGTGTTCACAGATAATGTGTTGGATATTGAAAATATTGAGTATGAACCACCAATTGGAAAGAGTGACCACTGTGTGTTGTTGATGGAGTATATCATTGAAGATATTCTTCCTGAGAGTAGAGGCACTGAGGACATGAGGAGGAACTATCCAAAAGGAGATTACATCATAATGAATGAGCTTTTTGCAGTTATTGACTGGAGAACCTTATTTTACAACAAATCTGTACAAGAAATGTATGACATCTTTTGTGAGAAATATGGGAAGATAGTAGATTGTTGCATACCTGTCACCAAAGTAGGTGTAATTCATGCCAGAGAGAAATGGTTCGATAATGGGTGTAAAAGAGCTAAGGAGTGGAGAGACAAATGCTGGAAAAGGTATAGGAGGAGAAAAAACATAAATGCCTGGCAAACCTACAAAAGAGCAAGAAATGACTACCTAAGTAAAAGGAGAGAGGCAGAGAGCGATTATGAGAGGGACATCACCAGGAAGGCTAAAGAAAATCCCAAGCTTTTCCACAGCTTTATCAGAGGAAAACTGAAGGTAAAAGAACAGGTTTTAAGGCTAAAGAGAGCGGATGGAAGCATCACTGAGACGGATGAAGAGATCTGCAAAGAATTGAATAAGGAGTTTCAGTCAGTATTTACAGTAGAAAATACCCCACCCCCTCAGATTGCAGTGACAGAAGCTCAAGGGCCGGTATTAGAGAACATCAACCTTACAGCCACAGAGGTATGCAAAGCGCTGATGGAATTAGATGTTCATAAAGCTACAGGTCCTGATGACATATCCCCTCATGTGCTTAAAAAATGCGCAAACACAATATCAGTGGCACTAAGTATCATATTTAAGGAGTCACTGGAGTCGGGGGAGATTCCAAGATGCTGGAAACAAGCAAATGTGATACCTATCTTCAAAAAGGGAAGGAGGGATACGGCTCTGAACTATAGACCAGTTTCCTTGACCAGCATAGTTTGCAAAGTTATGGAGAAACTACTAAGGAAACATATCTCTCTTCACTTGGAATCCTTCAACTTTTTGTCAGTGAGGCAACATGGCTTCAGAGAAGGTAGATCAACAGTAACAAACTTATTAGAATTTTATGATGAGGTAAGCCAAATCTTACAGGAAAGAGACGGCTGGGCAGATTGCATATTCCTAGACTTCCAGAAAGCGTTTGACACTGTTCCACATGGGAGACTTATTAGGAAGCTGCACTCAATGGCTAGAATAGGTGGAAATGTTTTGGAATGGATAAAAACTTACTTAGAAGGAAGGGAACAGAGGGTTAGAGTAAGACACTCAGTGTCTGAATGGAGAAGAGTTAGTAGTGGAGTTCCACAGGGTTCAGTTTTAGGGCCACTTTTGTTCCTTGTATATGTAAATGACCTACCAGAGTCTGTAAATTCATTCATGAATATGTTTGCAGATGATGCAAAGATTGTGAAGAAAATAAAAAACGAGAACAATGGTAGAGAACTTCAAGAGGATCTAAATAATCTGCATGAGTGGTCAGAAAAGTGGCTAATGAAATTCAATACTTCAAAATGTAAGGTAATGAGAATGGGTACAAGTGCAAGAAGGCCCAAGCTTGACTACTCGGTGGCTGGAGTGCAACTTCAGGAGACAGAAAATGAGAGAGACCTAGGAGTAAACGTACTGGCAGATTTGTCTCCAGAAATACATATAAATGGCATAGTAAGGGCAGCATATGCATTCTTATCAAATGTAAGGGTAGCCTTCAGGCACATGGACAAGGAAATGTTCAGAAATATTTATGTAACCTATGTGAGGCCAAAACTGGAATATGCAGCCCCCTTTTGGAATCCGCACTTGAAAAAGCACATAGCTAAGCTTGAAAAAGTTCAAAGACATGCCACGAAACTGGTGCCAGAAATACGCAATCTCAGTTATGATGAGAGGCTGAGGGAATTAGACTTACCATCACTCGAAGCTAGAAGAGTAAGGGGGGATATGGTGACAAGTCTTTAAATTCCTTCATGGTTATGATAGAGTGGATAGGGATCGATATTTCGATATGGCTGGCTCTAGAACTAGAGGTGATAGTTTGAAGCTTCGTAAGAAAACTTGTTTGCAGGATGTAAGGAAATACTTTTTCAGTGTAAGAGTAGTTGATAATTGGAATTGGCTAAGCGAGGAGGTAGTTAATGCTACCTCAATCCATAGTTTTAAGGACAGGTACGATAAGTATGACTAAGTCTAAAATGGAAGCGATGAGGAGACGGGAAGATACGAGCTTTGGGCTCTTTCCCGTAAACACAATTAGGTAATCACAATTAGGTAATCACACACACACACATACGAGCTTTGGGCTCTTTCCCGTAAACACAATTAGGTAATCACACACACACACACACACATATATATATATATATATATATATATATATATATATATATATATATATATATATATATATATATATATATATATATATATATATATATCACACACAAGCGGTAGAGAATGAACACAACTCTAATGTCTTGGATAATTTTATTCCCTGCCTAGTTCAGGCCTCTTTTTATGGGCAGCAACAATTAGCGATATCCCTATAGTTGTGAGATAGAATTCCACCTTAAATTCCCGCTTTTGTTATAGGAACCACTATAAGGGATATTCCGAGTATCGAGAGAGAGAGAGAGAGAGAGAGAGTAATATAATAATAATAATAATAATACTTTATTTCCATTTCAATACAATGGGTATTCGTCAGCCAGGGTAAGCCCCAACCCCCCACTGTGGTGTCCACCCACAGCAGTTCCTGCCAGTAAACAGCTTAAACTCTCGGTCTTGGACGGGAACCGATCTTTCGACCTCATGAATGCGAAGCCAGCGCGTTACCACTGTACTAGCCAGCAGGCTAGAGAGAGAGAGAGAGAGAGAGAGAGAGAGAGAGAGAGCACCCTCCTTTAGTTTTTCCATTTTTTTATTCAGCTCTTGCGGGAATAAACATAGAGAGGACACTTGAGAGATGGTCAATGTCTATTGCAACTAGGAAAATATTGGTTTATTTATAAGGGTTGTGGCTATCCTCCCTGCCCACAGAAAGCTACTCTGATAATGAACACCACTGCGTAGCATCAAAAGATGTTTATATATAAATTTCCTTTTTTTGGACTTTTTTATTATTATTTTTTGTAGGATGACTTTTAATTACCTTGTTTTATCTTACGCCCTCAAGTCTGATCACTGTTATCGTGTCTGTTATCATAATTCAAGGAGATTCTACCAGTGTTTTGAGGGTAGGTACAAATACAGATAAACATGCAGATCGAGAGAGAGAGAGAGAGAGAGAGAGAGAGAGAGAGAGAGAGAGAGAGAGAGAGAGAGAGAGAGAGAGAGAGTGGGGTTGGGTGCATTTTTAGAGAGAGAGAGAGAGAGATTAACAAGTGGGGTTGGGTGCATTTTTAGAGAGAGAGAGAGAGAGAGAGAGAGAGAGAGAGAGAGAGAGAGAGAGAGAGAGAGAGAGAGAGCATATTCATGTACTATTATTATTTATTAAGTTGTGAACATATTATTTGTTTCGTTTTTTTTAGTAAAATAATCGTGAGTCAATTTTTATTTATTTATTTATTTGTCTATGTATTTGGTAATTTTTGTCCATTATGTAATTGCATTATTAAACTGTCTCATATTTATCTATTTAGGTATTTTATCTGTAATTTCTGTGCTTCTTATATATAAAGTTTAGTTTTTCTTATTTACATATTTTGATACAAGTTTATTTATTTATTGTTATTTATTTATTTATTATATATATTTTTGGTCACCGTGGAATACGAACATTAATTATCTGTGTTTGTTTGTATGTTGGAATCATTTGTGCTTTCATCCGTTGAGGATAAAAATAACTAAATCCTGTATTTGTTCAAAGAACCCCATAACATTCCCTGAATTTTCGGAATCTGTGGACAATTAATATGTGGCGAAAAGGTTATACTATACAGTACATAAATTTCATATATTGTACACTTATGTATTTGTTTAATTTATTTGTATATTGTAATTTTATATCTTCTATATCTCGAGTGCTTGGGAATTTTGTGTGTGTGCTTCACACCCCACTAGTGCTCGCACTGAATACTACGCCTAAGCTCAAGCGCTACCGGGCGCTAACCCGCTACCACCCTCCTCCATATTATAATAAATTTCATGGGATATTTTGCCTAATTGAGGATATAAAACTAAACATTTACCGTTTTTATTCCTTACCATGAAAATCTGTTAATTTGTTTTCATTGCATATGAGATTTTTAACTCCAGGCATTAAATTTATTTTTATCATTTACATGTCAAAATTTCACTCACAGTGGAAGCTGCAGAGGAAAATATAGTTCTACAAGCAAAATAGTGTAAATGTAACCTTACCTAACCTTAGAAAACCCTTACCTATCTTAACCACTATTGCTTATGTTTTCTTGTACATGTACGGACCCCAGCTAGTAATTTATTTTACTCATTTACTAATCACATATACTGTACTAACATTACTCAAAACAGAAGTACCAGATAAAAACAATTACTCTACCAACGTTATGTTATAAAAATAACCTAACATGACCTTACTTAACCTAGGCACATTCATTTGTGCTTATCTTAAATTCCAGGCAGTGAAATTTTTTTTATTCATTTACAACTTACCAGCACTACCACTCGAAGCAACATTACCAGATAAATATAGTGGTGAAACAAAATAAATTTTGTTAATCTAATCTAACTTAACCCTACTTAACATATCCACTTGCCCTTGTACATATATTCAGTCTTAGGTGGTAATCAGTTTAATATTCCTTTATAATTAACAGTACCACATGGACCTTAAATACCAGAAATAAAATTTTAAGTTAAAAGAATAGAAAACATATTGATTGGTGACTTGTATGTTGAAATTTAAATATTTCCTGATTTGAAGGTGAAGTATGTGTTCTGTTGGGAAGTGACACAAAGTTCGTCTTTCCTTTTTCATTATATAATTTTTGGTTTAAATTGTTTAGAAAAATTGATGCTTGAATGTGGAGGGAATTGCCTAAGTTAGTCTTCTCTCCTTTGTTTATATATACATTTTGGTTTAGATTCTTAAGAAAATTGATGCTTGAATGTGGAGGGAATTGAACTTAGGGATAGGAGCTGGATACAATATGGAGTTAAGAAATGGAAATAATTCCAGTCACTTGTAGATTCATCATCTGCTTTGCATTTGGAAAGTAGCTCTTAAGATACCTTTTCTCACTGTTTAGTTAAATATTCTAGAATCGTGTGACATATTTTAATTGTGTTTGGAAGGGCCTTGGTAATTCAGTGGTAGGGTTCGCGAGTCATGAGGTGACTAACATGGGTTGGATCCCACCACAGGGTGTTTGGAAGGCATCCAGCCTTAATCTCCAATCTCCAGCATGTCTATGTTCAGTTTTGAATTGGGACAAATTGGGACACTTCATCTTTATTTACTAATGTTAGGCACTAGCATATTAATGTTTCTTTTTTCTTCAGGTATAATAGCAAATCCCATTGGAGTTCTCCGCCAACTACTTCCTTCCAAGAAAAGAATGGTGGAAACGAGGGACGAAGCATCAGGAGTGGTCAGTGTTCAACCCAAATCGAGTGCCCAGCTTCCAGTTGTTCCGCACTGTCAAGCCTCTATAACCAAGGTACATATGCAGAAAAATATTAGTTTTAATTCTTCACTTCTGTTTTATATATTTTTTTAGTTTCTATACATTTTTGTTGTTACAGGAATCTATCAAAGATGAGGCCATCTCCACATCGGGTATACAGGAAAATTTTGGTAAAGCTGAAAGTGAGAAACAGGGACAACCTGTCGAAAGAGTTTCAGAATCATTGCCAAAACTGGTGACCCTCAACCAGGTGGATGATCCTGCCCTGGTTGCCGTGTTAAGACGAGACAGACGAATTGTGTATGCAGATGAAACTGGCTCACTACCGTCCATTTTAGCAGCGGAAGCTGAGGGAGACCTTCATGAAAAGCCAGAATGGGTAGATCGTGACGTTCAAGCTTTGAGGTGAGCATTATATTCCTTTATGGTACATGTATGTCATCATACTGTGCCACTTTTTTGTTATGAAGACAGAATAGGTAATGAGGCATTTAGCAACAATAAATATGCATTGATTTGTTTAGTCCTTTTTATTTTTAATATTATTTCCTAAAATGTGTGTGCACAGTATATCATTAGCTAATAATTTACATTCATTAAATATCTCAACTTATTTTCTTTACTACCTGCAGAGAAATGGTGGAAGTGGAACCAAGCCTGAAATCTCGTTTGGATAAACCATTCTTATTATCATTTTTGAGAGCTCGCAAGTTTGACTATGATAAAGCAATGGCTATGGTAAGTGCAAGGTACAATATAAATAAATGTTTGGTACATTTTGGTGCCACTGTTTTGGCGCCAAGTCAGTTTTGGTGACAATCCACTTAGCGATGGATGTTCTGGCACTAAGAATGACTTATATACTTTGATAACCTTACCTAACCAATCCTAACTACCTATACAAAATGGATGGCACCAAAACGGCCTCACCAAAACATTAGCACCCAAATGGCATCACCCACTCGTCCCATTATATACTTAAATAATTTTTTCTTCGTCATTACCTATTCTGATAATGATTGGGTTTATTGGAATGTTACATTTGGATACTTTGAAGGGAACTATGATAATCTGTTGTTTGCTGTTTTATGTCACTATTAATCCCCATTTGATATGGGTGGACACAGATTGGAGCTGGGAAATTAAGGCAGGATGCCCTTCCTAACACCCTACGGTGAGCACTAACTAGGGTTCGTCACTACCCAAGTTGAGCACTAAATAATGTGCTACTGCGATCCCCCAAAGTACGATGTACTGGATGCATAAGTAAACATATAAAGAAATTTATTGAATGAGAAATGTATATAAGTGATTCAAGGTAATAGCAATCCTCGTTTTATGTGTTACTGTTAATTCCCAATATAGGGGTGGGTACAGAAAAAGTTTAGTTGGGGAATTAAGTTTGGATTCCCTTCCTAGCTCTCCACAGTGTGGTTGATGGCGGGTCTGTCATGTCCTGAGTCTAGGACTCAGACCACTCGGCCACTGTGATCCCTTAATATCAGTGATTCAAGGTAAAATCGTGAAATTCCTTGTAATAGTTATACAAACTCTTCAAAGCACACTGGTCAAAGTAATAGCGAGAGAAAGTGGTAAGCAAATCATTGATTGAATGATATAAAATTACTTAAATAAGTATTACTCAGAGAGTGATAAGAAAAATTTGAAGCAAAGCAGATTTCATGCGCATTTCATAAACCTACTTAGTAAAGTTGAATTCAAAGATTACTAAAAATAGCAATGTCTTATCTTATCTTATACATGGGCAATCTCACGAAGTACTAGAAATTACTTAATTTATGCATGTAGCTGTGTCCAAATGCATATTGGATTGATGCAAAAATACTATTTCCTCTGTATCGGGTCTTATTATTTTGTTCTGAAAGTATTAAAGAAACCCATTTGAACTAAAATCGAAAAATCTCATAAAAATAAAAGCTTTCCTGTAATTCTCTTTTATTTTTTCATTCATACAGTATTTCCTTCTCTGAGGTGGTGGCCACAGCTCTCATTTATATATATATAACTTATGGAAGCATATATTTCAGTATTTTTTCCAGGTAGAATATATATTTTGTTACTCTATCCAGATTCGGGGTTACTTTCGATCGCGACAAGAAAATTCGGATATGTACGTGTCACTCTTCCCAACTGCGTTGGATCATGTCTGGAATTTACGCATGCAGACGGTGCTCCCCACTCCTGATAATCTTGGGAGGACAGTTGTTATTTTTAGGACTGGTATGTAAATGCTGGTGTGAAAATATATATTATCTCTGATGATAATTTGTTGATCCGTATTATTCCATATCCCACCAGGTAGCAGAGTGTTCTCTTTTGGTTCACTAGAAATATAAGGATGACTTATTTTTTCTCCTCACCACCAGAAATATCCCCATTAGTAGCATCTTTATAACAGATAATATTAAAATTTTATCCCCTTTATATAAATAGGCAATATCCCTTTTGTAAAGGAACTGTCCACGAGACCATCTCAACCTATCCCTCATATATTAGCTCCTTGTGGATGAATGGTTACCAGAATTCCCTATCCATCAAGCTGCTTGGGGCCTGACAACTGTAACTGATTCAATGACTGCTTCATTCCATGGTGCTCTTCATGCACCCACTCTTCTCAAACCAGAACTGGTGCGAGAATATATCTTTAGGGTGAATCATGTATTCAGTATCTCTATATATCCCTGTCATATTTACTTTCTCTTTCGGCTTCATTGATCAACCATGTGCATCTAGTTTTTCCACCCCATCCATCCATCTCATTCCTGGTCTACCTTTCAGCCTTACTTCATTTACTTCCTCTCTCCACACTCACTTTTCTATTTGTTCCATAGTCATTCATTCCATATGCCTAAACCACTTTAGCACACTCTGGTCTGATTTACTGGACAGCTTACTTTTGCTGTCCGTTCTTTACTTCACCTTCACATTTCTCTCTGTCCATTCTTGACACAATCATCATATTTTTCAAAACTTTATCTCCATTATATTCAATCCGTTCCTTTTATTCCATCTCACATTACACGCTGCTGCTCCTTTTATTGATGTAGACACAGTTACTCCTTCAAGTAACACATTCTTATTTCTTATGACACTTTTCATTTCACCTAGAAATTTACTCACTTCCTTTACTCTGTAATTCACCTTTGCAACCACTCCCCCTATCATTGCAATATGTGACCCCAGTTACTGAAACTGCACTCCCTTAATCATCTCTCAAATCCTTTTTATTTTAAAACTGCCCTCATCAGTATGCCATATTATATCTCATAATTTTACTTTTACCATCATATACTAGTAACTTCCTTCTCTCACACAGATTCACCAACTTAGTTACCAACTTCTAGAGTTCCTCCTCAGAATTAACCACTAGCTCTGAGTAATTTTCAAATGACAATTACTTCGCTTTCCTTAACCATACTTCCAAACCTCAGCTTAGCACTCTTGCAGTTTCTTTCCATTAGCACTCCATCCATTTACACAATGAGCATCCCTGTTGATATCACACAACCCTTACTCAAACTTGCATTCACCTCACTCCAATCATTCTCACCTTTCTCAAAACAAACACACTACTCATGTAAAATCTCAAGACCAATTCATTTCACATATACATGTCTTACACTACAAGATGTCAAGGCCTTTAATTGCTTTTAATCAATAATACTAGTTGGATGTTTGGAATCAGTGTCAGTTTTTGAAGTCTGAGTTTGAAAATGTCATTTATTGCTGTGGGATTATGACAAGAAAATCATAAAAAAGTTAATGTACTCTTCATTATATCCTTAAGCTTTTTTCGTGTGAATACTCCACAAAAACTTTAGGTTATAGTCTTATCCACATCCACATAATTTTCATTTTACCCCGGCTTTGGACATTTTATGTTCTGGGACTATTTACTCATCTGAAATCAACACACAAGACATTTATATTTAAAACATTTTACATCAGTATAAAAAACTGATATTTTTTATGCATCCACCTTCATCGGTAATTTTCCGTAGTCTATGTAAAAGCTTTTTTTTTTTCCTTTGCATCATTATTTTTTAAAGTAATTTTGCTAGTTATAATTCAAATTACCAAGTCCTCCTCAGTTAATAGAGCTCCCCAAAACTTCCTGGATACCAGACCCTCAAATTTTATTGCTTAAAATCTGGTTAAATTTAAGTGTATCACCTGTAACCTCGTTACTCTTGAAAGCCTTTTCACCAGAGATTGGCATATTACAGACCTTATTGAGATCTTGAATCTCCTGAGCCCTTCTGGACAGCAGACCCTCGAGCTGTGATGATTATCATTTGATGAAACTTTTTTATCTTATCAATATTCCTGAACCATGTGGTGATTAGTTATTGGTGCAGCTCTGAAATTTGCCTCATTATATTTAAATGTGGTTTCATCAGCGAAATTAAAGATATAGTGTTTCATAGTTACCTTAGTATATCCATTGAATCCTCCTGGAATTGGTTTTTCAGTATTTGGTGGTTAACCTTTATTTAAACTTTGAGAGTATTCCTCCTTTAGCATCAATATCTCTGGAAGTTGTTCCACTAGTGACCTTCATCATACATATTACTTTGTTATTCACTCTTTCAAACAATCAGTGACTTCATAAGATGCAATATTTAACTTATGGTTAAGCTTAAGAAGTTTACTTGAATATCATCTATTCTCATTTTACATTTAGAGGAAGTTCTCCAGTTCTAACATTCATTATTCGCAAATTTAGTAACATTTTTTCCTGCTACTACTTTAGTTACTGAATTAAGGAACCTTTGAGACTGCTGTGGTTGTAGTACTACATTCCCATATTTACTCTTCAACCCTGTCATAGCTTTTGCTATTTGATTTTTCTTTTAAGATGGCCACTCTAAGTAGGGCAAAGATGAGGTAATTTCACTCTACTAAGTAGTAACAATTAAGTTTTTTAGATAAATTAGCCACTAAAACAAAATATTTGTTCTCATTATACTGTGGTCTGTACTGCAGTACTCAGATCACTGTTTGCAGAGTTAAATTGCTTTTATTTCAATGGAATTTAATGTACTTTATAAATTGCTTTTTAAAAGCAATTTTTTCTTTTTAATTTTTTTACAGGTGCATGGTTACCAGAGGCATGTAGTTTAGACGATGTTTTTCGTAGTCAAGTTGTAATATTAGAACATATCGTTCGTGTTCCTGTCACTCAGCTACGAGGAATTTCAGCGGTCGTTGATTGTGCTGGGCTTTCCCTGACACAAGCTTACTATCTGACACCGACTCACATTCGAAGGATGATATCAATTATACAGGTAATGAACTAATATATCAATACAGATAATATTTTCCCCCTCTTCAAGAAAAAGAAAGGAGAAAATATAAAGTGAGAGTAAACTATGATAAAGAGAGGATGCTGAAATCCTCACTCTGATAGAACACATTTTGTAAACTTAAGTGTGTTTATCATAGTATTTTAGCTCCTATGCTCTCCTCCTTACTTTTATAAAAAAGAGTTTCATGAATTTATGTGTAGGCACAGTATTCTTAGCTCCTATGCTTGCCTCCTCACTTTAATAGAATATATCTTATAAATTTATGTATGATGTGCATAGAATTCTTGTCTTCCATAACTCGTAAATAAACATCAAGTTGAGCAGCAGTCGCACTGTTGTTTATATTATCTTCTTTCTTAATGCAGGGAGAAAATAGTACCATAAGTTATTGGATAATGGTTGCGTATTTTTCAATTAAGTATTTTTCTCTTTTCAACAGGAAGTCTTCCCGTTGAGATTTAAGGCCTTGCATTTTGTACATGAACCTTCCATATTTGACTGGGTGTTCAGCTTAGTCAAGCCTTTTCTCTCAGAAACTATAAAAGGAAGGGTAAGTATTAGTAAAGAATCATTGAACTAGTGCAATGTATATTTCATTTGTTATATACTTACAATGATAATAAGTATATCAACTTCATCAATGACTCTTTCTAATCTTGTTCAAAATCCAACCAGTTGTGAAAATTTCCTCTTGCCTCATAAACTGGACGTGTTCTCTTACTCTTCCTCACTTTCTTGTAGGAAGAAAATGCTCAGTCCCTTTAATATTTCTTTCTTACCTGTTTATTGAATTCTGTCCAAACTTGGTTTCATGTGTTTATAAAGCATCGTAAATAGGGTATCATGAGATCAGCTCCCTTGACATTTGCTTCCAGACAAAAGCCCCCGGATAATTTCCCCGTTAATTCGCCAATAAGGAGATATGTCCGATAATAAGAGTTAGGTTAGGTTGAGTTAAAGTTTGTATTGCATGGAATTTTAATTCCAGAAATATTAATTGGAGTAATAGCAAATATCTGGGGCTGTTGTCCTATGGGAGCAGTTGTTCAAGAACAATTGTTTGGGGGCAGTTGTCCTAGAACTGTGAATACTTGTTTGAGTTTATGAGAAACAGCCTCATGCTAATCACTTCCAGTCTTTTGGTAGGTGATCCTAGTTACTGACATTCAGCATATCTTTGCTTAAAAGTACATCTAGTTTTACTATTTACAATTGTTTCATTGCTGAGTGAATTCCACTTGGCAAGTATTTTTGCTGTTAAAAATCAGTCATACATCTCGTAAAAAAGATATCTTGCAAAGCATCAAATTCATATCTAGGTTTCTTGACCCCCCTGTATTTTAATATGCATCTACAGTCATACCTCTAGTCAGGAATTTAATCAGTTTCTTAAGCTTGTTCATGGGGCGATTTGTTCGTGAGGCAAAACAATATTTCCCATTGGAATGCATATTATTCCAATTTATCCGTTCCTCATCACCATAAATATACATTTTTAAATTTTTTATGAGTATAAAAATGAATAATCACACCTGTAAAAGGAATATTACATTAATAATAGAAAGGAATTCTACTCTACTAAGATGAAACATGGTACAGCACTGTATTTACCTTTGTGGTTGATTGTTGATGGCACATGTAGAGGAGGAGGAGGAGGAGGAGGAGGAGGAGGAGGAGGAGGAGGAGGAGGAGGAGGAGGAGGAGGAGGAGGAGGAGGAGGAGGAGGAGGAGGAGGAGGAGGAGGAGGAGGAGGAGGAGGAGGAGGAGGAGGAGGAGGAGGAGGAGGAGGAGGAGGAGGAGGAGGGGAGGAGGAGGAGGAGGAGGAGGAGGAGGAGGAGGAGGAGGAGGAGGAGGAGGAGGAGGAGGAGGAGGTCCCCTTCCATAATAAGGTAAGGTAACTGTTCAGATACAGACTGTATTTCTGGAGGAGGAGGCGGTCCCCTTCCATAATAACGTTAGGTAACTGTTCAGATACAGACTGTATTTCTGGTGTTTTCTCTCTTTGTTCTCTGTTAGAGGGTGGTTCTATGAATAGTGGCACAGAAAATTATCCACAGAAATTTGTCTTTTTCTTTGCTGATAAATTTTTCACATTGTCATTTAAGATGTTCACTGCTCTGTTGCTCACAGTTTTGTTTTGGTGATGATTCTCAATAAAAGCCTGCACCTCACTCCACTTACTAAAAATGTCTTTAAATTTTTCACTTGAAATTTTTATCTTATTATCTCCCTCCGAAATTTTTCAAACCAGCCTCTGTTGGCTTTAAATTCATCAATTTTAGCACTACTAGAACTCTGAGTGTTCGCTACTAAATCATGGTGTATTTGTAAAGCTTTGGCGCATACTATGGCCTCACTTACAATATCTCCAGCCAGCTGTTTTTCATTTATTCAAACCAACAATAACTTTTCTACCTCCTCTATCAGCTGTGACCTATTCTTTATTAATATAGTCTCTCCTTTAGCCACGTCAGCTGCCTTAAAGACCTCTTTATTTTTTAATATAGTATAGATGGTCAATTTTGCCATGTTATACTACATGGCGAGATAAAAAACACGAGCACCATTTTCATGCTCAGAAATTATATCTTTCTTCATTTCCACTGCTATGAGTTTAGGATGTTTAACGCCACTGTCACTAATGCACCTAACTTTCTTAGGAGCCATGATGAGGGTTAGCTTAAAGTAAAGGCAAAACAGTGGAAATTTTCAAAGAAAGAATATGAACAAACTACGAACAAAGCACGAACGAACTACACAGTGCAGGCACCAATGCAGAACTGAGAGCAACCACGCAGTCACCTGGTCGAGCAGGAACATGGTCGCCTGGCCGGATGTGCATGTGTATGCGTGTTCAGGGGATGATGGAAACTTTATTCATACATAGTTTTCGAGAGGGGGGGCATACGTGGGATGAGGGTCCACTGTATATATGTTCATTTAGAAAATAATTTATATACCCATTTTTAACATTAATACTTAGAGGACCACAGTAGTGCAGCGGTATGAGTACTGGACTTGGAAGACAACAGACCTGCAATCGAGTCCATTGTGGGGCGTTTGGAAGGGCATCCAGCCTTATTTCCCAAACTCTAACATGTGTGTGTTCACTCTCATATTGGGGATGAATAGTGGCATATAAAATGGCAAACAGTATTTGACATTATTATATGCATATAGAATTTTCTCTACAGCTACACTTCCACGGGGAGGATTTAAACAGCTTGCATCAGCACATTCCTGCAGAGGAATTACCAGAAGAATTAGGAGGTGCTCTGGGACCAATGGATAATTCAGAGTTAGTCAGGCAATTGAAGTTACATGAAGAGTATTTCAAAGGTAAGACAGAACTGGAATTTAGTTGCAAACAAATATACTTTTGATATGTTAAGTATTATTGAATGGTGGGAAGGTACCCAATTGAAAATTAAGTGTCCTCTGCCTCCCATAGTTCAGTATTTCTTTTCCTCAACTTTGCATTTTCTTCTTTATTTTATATAGACCGATTTTTGTAGCTCCAATTTTGTTTTAGATACAGAGCACTGAAAGGAATATATTTTGCTTTTCTCTTCTCTAAGTTTAGGATGCAGTTAATTCCACAGTAGCCTGCCAATTCCACTGTTGTACTCATTATGCCTACTGAGATGTTAGAGACGGAGACAAGTCCCTTTTGCACCTTCAGCATGACCAAGGGAAAATTTTACTTTTTGTCCTGGCTTTAGACATGCTTGAATTTATATCCTTTGATTTGGTAAAGCAAAGCCATCGAATGTAGTCACCATATTATTTGTTTCCCATTTTAAATGTTTTCTTGTTTAGGTCTTGCTTTAGATATATTTTGTGATAATGTCAATAATTTTTTGTACATAGAGCACTTCACCTATGGCTATGAAGAATCTCAAGAGCCCCCACGTCAAGGAACTATGATGGAAGCTGTGTCTGATGTGGGTAGCTTTATAGGCAGTTACTACAGAAGAATGTGTATTGATTAGTGTTAAGCAATGCTTTTTGAAGCATCACGTGGACCAGCCTCATTTAAGGATAGATAAATTTATGGATCTTTACTGAAAGTAAAGAAAATAAAAGACAGTATCTTTTGGGAGCAAACTAATGTTTATTTCTGCATTATACATACAATATATGCATATACATAGCAAAGCTGGTATGACCTTTTTTATCTTTTAATGGAAAACAAGAGTTAAACATGTAAAATTACTGAGGCTGGATTCTTTCTATTTTATTGAGAAGGACCCTCTCTCCTGCAGTTGGAAGCACCTCTGTACCTTACATTCCATCACCCTCATGGAATCCAGCCTTGGGATTGTATTAAGGTCTTTGCAGAAAGAAATACATCATTTAACTTCTTAGAAAGTGTATTCAAATTTATGAAATGTGAGGAGAGAGGAGGGGAGGTTTTCAGCAGTTGCCCACAAAATAATTATTCATTCATTAAATTATCCATATAGAAATATTTTCAGTGAAAATGAGATTATATTAATGATGGTGAATGTGTTAAATTCTTAAGCTGAGCCAATTAAGATATGAAATACTAAATTTAAGTTAAAACATTCACTTCTCAGCGTGATTCAGTCATTTCCAGCAGATGCAGGAAAAGAATTTGGAGTAGTTATAACAGATCTAATTTACTCCCGTAATTTGTTCACTTTTATATATTGAAGATTATCTCCCTGTTTATTCTGCTGAAAGCATATGAAACGCTTATAGAGGTGAAAAATGCGGATTTATTTAATCATCATTGAATTAATTGTTTTATTTTGTTTAAGAATTCTTTCTAAAGATATTGGGATTTATTATCACGCTCCTTATTTTCCTTTTAGCTTCTCCCATTAAGGGATACCATAAAGGATCAATCATCTTCATATTTTCCTATCCCTTGTGTCCAACTCCGTCACACCACACACCCTCATTACATCCATTAACCTTCTGTTAGAATGCGAAATTAAAGATTTATGTACAATATGGTATTTTTCCAACATGATTTTTTAATAAATAGTTATATATCATTTGTGTAGCAGTTGTATGTGATATAGTGCTAAATGTTAGGTTCTGCTACCGTGTTAACACAATATTATGTAAAAGCATTCCACTTATTTATTCTTTTACTAGAAATTAATACTTTTGATATATTTTGTCAATGTTACAACTGTAGAATTACATATATCACATTCGGATTTATTTTATCTCTTGATAAAAACTTCAAAATTAACTTGCATTATATTGCTTTAATGTTAATGGTTGCATACTGTATTATCTGGTGTTTCATGTTGGGTTTTTTAGTATTCTGAATCACAGAATTATCTTTATCACCTTTTATATGATTTACTATTTGAATAGAATTAATTGCAGTTATATGTGGTGTTTGTTATTTGTAACAGCTGAGCTCAAAATATTGCTGTATAATAGAATAAAATGATATATAGCTGATTGTAAATACTTAAAGAGAAGAAAGCTTATATATTTTTATAAGAAAATGTTGATGTACTTCTCTTCTTTTAGTTCTTTGTAAAGAAAATATATTATTTCAATAGAATAAGCTAAGGTTTGTGCACAAGGTGAATTTTTTTCATTAAATACTTAGGTTAAGCTTTGTTTTTGCACAAGTTTTTACATTTAGTCATATATTTACCTCCTTGTTAATCATGTATATGTCTTGGAATAACATACCTTTCCTTGCTGTGAAGTACCATAAATGAAAGATTTTTGCTATATAAACAATGAACACATTTCAGTAATATGAAAAACATGGATGGTAACAATTAAAGCGATTTATTAATAGCAGTTGTAAAAATTTTCTTAATCTTATTGCTTCGAATAGATTTCAGATTTCTTAGCAGTATGGTTCGGTGTTATTGTGCGGTACAGCAAAAATCTGAATAAAAAAAATAGATATAGATAAATGCAAGAAAACAATAGATTTAATAAATTGAATATGCTTTTTTGGTATGAGTGAAGTATGAAATTTAGAACGTATTTAATTTTTTTATATACCAATGATTTATAATACTAGTTGGTTGTGATTAATGATATGTCAATAATTGAACATTGGGGTTATTATTAAGTAAAGTTTTGAATTACAGATTTCGTTCTTGTAGCATGAGTGAAGTATGAAAATTGGAATGTCTTTTGTTTCATATTTACAGTGTTATTAGAATAAAAGTTGAAATTAGAGAAGCAGGGAAGATAAATTGGGGAAATATGAATTTAATACTTAAAATACTACATGAAGAAACTAAAAGAAATTTGCGTTGTTTACAACAATATAGAATACATAAATAGAAAAGGCAAAAAAGTTAATTAGCTGTTAGGTAATGTAGAAATCCTGAAAAGTCAAAGGGCTGTTAGCCTTTATAATTTTTTATTAAGGTTAATTTGAGTGAGATAAAGGTAAAAGAAGGGTGATGACTGCATCCCTCTTTATGAGTATATTTATATGGTTTGGGTAGGAATGCAGAATAATGTACAGTCTACATGAGAAAAAACGTGGAACTGGAGGGAGTTACATGCACTGAAGTGCTTTTTTTCAGGCATTTGTTTTCTCGCAGAGTAAAAACTCTGTAGAAGCTTTTACTTAATTATTTTAAAGTATGTAAAAGTGTGAAAGTTCAAACTATATGCTCTTAGAAACAAGGATGTCTTCCTCAAAGTTCTTTGATAATATAGATAAGAAACAAAACACAACTATTTAGAGAATGATTGTGGGAGTAATGTTGCACATAAAACAGAATAACCAACAAACAGAGAAAAGAGTTCATATAAAGTGACTGCGTTGTTGAAACTGATTTTAAGATACAGAAAAGTTAATTTTGTAGGAAGAAAAACTTTCTGATACTGAAAACTGAATTTGAAAAGTAAAGTTACAATTCAATATTGTATTTTAGTACTCAAAT
>JAXCGZ010011999.1:25000-47760 GCA_037179515.1 Halocaridina rubra
AGGTAATGAGAATGGGTACAAGTGCAAGAAGGCCCAAGCTTGACTACTCGGTGGCTGGAGTACAACTTCAAGAGACAGAAAATGAGAGAGATCTAGGAGTAAACATACTGGCAGATTTGTCTCCAGAAATACATATAAATGGCATAGTAAGGGCAGCATATGCATTCTTATCAAATGTAAGGGTAGCCTTCAGGCACATGGACAAGGAAATGTTCAGAAATATTTATGTAACCTATGTGAGGCCAAAACTCGAATATGCAGCCCCCTTTTGGAATCCGCACTTGAAAAAGCACATAGCTAAACTTGAAAAAGTTCAAAGACATGCCACGAAACTGGTGCCAGAAATACGTAATCTCAGTTATGATGAGGCTGAGGGAATTAGACTTACCATCACTCGAAGCTAGAAGATTGCGGGGGGATATGGTGACAGTCTTTAAATTCCTTCATGGTTATGATAGAGTGGATAGGGATCGATATTTTGATATGGCTGGCTCTAGAACTAGAGGTCATAGTTTGAAGCTTCGTAAGAAAACTTGTTTGCAGGATGTAAGGAAATACTTTTTCAGTGTAAGAGTAGTTGATAACTGGAATTCTCTAAGCTAAGAGGTAGTTAATTCTATCTCAATCCATAGTTTTAAGGACAGGTATGATAAGTATCACTAAGTATAAAATGAACCGATCGGGAGACGGGAAGATACGACTTTGGGTTCTTTTTCGTAAACACAATTAGGCAATCACATGCGCTGCATCTTGAGTTTTCTTTTGCTTGGGTGTTTCTTTACTGCCACACCTTTACGCATTCAAAACAATCTTGGAAACAGCAAAGATACGTGAACCTCACACAAAACAAACACTATTTTAGTTCACAATACAGCACAAACATCAGCAAGACTCAAATCGTGTTGATGAATTTATAAAGTCACTTCCATTTAACAATTTTGGGCTAGTGGACCTACGAGCTGACCAGGCTTCATTTTCCTACCACAAGAAGAAGTAGGCACGTCATGTGTTTATGTATCCCATTATCGTATGTTTACCAGGGAGCTATTTACAGTTAACAGTCTGCTGTCCATTTGCACTCCCTTTGAAGTATAAATTGCATTGGCTCAGATATTAAATAACGAAATTTTGATGCCATTCCATCATCGCTAATAAAGGTAAATAGGTAATTTTTAGATGGGATAAAAAAAAAAAAAAGTCCTAACCTCACCTCACCTCACCTAGGGGAACGCATCCCCCCTAGCCAGGGGTTTCGCACCCGGATCCCCACAGGGATATTATCGTATCATTAACGTATGTTTACCAGGGAGCTATTTACAGTTGACAGTGTGCTGTCCATTTGCACTCGCTTTGAAATATAAATTACATTGGTTCAGATATTAAATAACGAAACTTTAATGACATTTCATCATCGCCAATAAAGGCAAATTGGTAAGCTTTTTGATGGGATTCTAAAAGAAAAAAAAATTCTGAGTCCTAACAACCTCATCTCACCTAGGGGAACACATTCCCCCTAGCAAGGGACTTTGCACCCGGATCCCCTTAGGGATATTTTTTTTTTTTAAATTTTTAGTTATATTCCATTAATCCCCATAACTAAAATAATACCTGTATATATATATATATATATATATATATATATATATATATATATATATATATATATATATATATATATATATATATATATATATATATATATACACTCCCTCACCCGTGAAGAAAAGGTAAAGATTCGTTTAATGCACCCCTTCAAACTTAATCAAACTGAAATTCGAAGCCTAATGTGCGGCCCTTTTCAGGAAGTGATGAAGCTGGGGTGCATAAAACGAATCTTAACTGTAGTGTGAATTAAACTGAATTGAATTCCTTTTACCTTGATATTATGTGTTATGTGGAATAACTCCAGTGATGAGTCAGTATGAGCGACAAGCAATAACGATAATACCAAAAGACAGCATGAACCAAAAAAAAACAAACAAACAAACCGGCCGGTAAACAAAGCATAAATGTCACCAAAAACACAACCTCTCTGCACAACGACTGGATCTCCAATCCCTCACTGCCACTCACTCACCCAACTCAGCACCAACAACTCTCAGCTATACGTAAACTACCACAAACTACCAAACTACTTCTAGACTTACTAAACTGCACGCCCCCCTGATCTCTCATTAAAGATAAAGATCGCATCCTTGAACATGTGATAGTTTCTACTCTTATGATGTCCAGTATGATTACTAAGCACCATAGTCACCTTGTGGTTGAGATAGAAAGACTATTAATATTTTGGCTTGATGACCAACATTGACGGCGCATCCCAGTGAGCCTCATGTTGATGCAAGAAAGGCTAAAAGATTGTTTGATGCTGTGAAAAGAGAAAATGGGGAAGGGAGTGAGAGTGAAGAGTTTGTGGCCAGTAGGGGTTGATTTACTTATTATAAGAGTTGTGCTACTGTGCATAACCTAAGGGAGCAAGGCGAAGCTGCTAGTGGTGATGAAAAAGCAGGAAAAGAGTTTCCCAGTGTGTTAGCAGAAATAATTATGTAGTGGAGTTACAGTGCTGAACAAATATTTAAGGTGGATGAGTCTGGCTTGTTTTGAAGGCCTATGCCTAGTCGATGTACATTGACAAGGAGGAGAATAAAGCATTAGGCCATAAAGTCAGCAAGGAGAGCCTGACTTTAAATTTGGGGGTTAATGCTGCTGCCCATGTTAGTTTACTTGGCAGAAATTCCAAGGGCATTTGGAAGGGTCCAATACCAGATGTCTTAAAGTCCAACAAGAAGGCTTGGATAACCCTTCAGATATTTGAGGACTGGTTCAGCAACCATTTTCTGCCTGAAGTGGAGAGGTACTGTGCCTTCAAAGGTCTCACCTTTATGGTGTTGCTAGTGCTGGACAATGCCCCAGGTCACTCAACCCATTTGGATGACTTTCATCCTAATGTCAAGGTGGTTTACTATCCACTTAATACCACTGCATTTTTATAGCCAATGGATCAGGGGGTCACTGCCTCTTCCAAGGCTTACTACATCTGAAGGGCAATTGCTATGGCTCTCAGGGCAATTGAAAAGGACAAGAACTTTATTCTTCTGGAAGTCGTGCAATATTCTTCAGTTTGTGAAGAATATTGGTGATGCTTGAGAGGAAGTTGAGCAGACAAACTTTAATGGGGTATTGTGCTTTGAGGAGACATCTGAAGCTGCCACCAAGAACATAGTTGCCTTGAGTAAGGAGCTCAAGTTGAAGGTGGAGGCTGATGATGTAAAAGAGCTGCTGGAATCTCTTGGAGAGGAGTTATCTGCTGAGGACCTCATGCAACTGGAGAAGCAGGTGGTTGAAGAGGATGAAGAAATACCAACCCCAGAGCCCAAGAGATTCATAACCAGGGAATTGGAAGAAACGTTTGCCCTGGTAGAGGAAGTGTTGGCAAAGCTCGAGGCTCAGGACCCCAACTCTGCTCGTTACACTATGGTCGCCAGAGTGATCATTGATTCCCTGCTGTATTACAAGGAAATTTGGGAGAAGAAGAGGGCATCCTTCAAGACTCACCTCGACCAGTTCTTGATGGCAGAGCCTCCACCAACAGATCTAGTACCCTCTACCTCTGGTGCCTCTATAGACTCACCTGCCCTAGTATCTCCAGCATCTGTTGCACTTTCTTTTGCCTCTCCAGACTCACCTGCCCCAATCTACTCAGCACCAACCTTTCCAGTTTCCTCCTCCTTAAAAGCCCCTCTCTGCCTCCCTTCCAACACCTCTTCCAGTGCAGTGTGCAAGCCGAGCACACGAGTAAAGGTAAGCAATATTGTACTGTATACTGTACTGTACTGTAGTGTACTTGTACTCTTTTTATATTTTATATTACACAAGTAAAGGTAAGCAATACCGTCAAGTTTAGTTTTACTATTTTTATGACTTAGATTAAAAACTTAGATTATTTTTCTATGTTTTAAAGTATTTATTTTTAATATTGATTAGGAACGGAACCCTGACACAAAACCGGGACCCCCTGTACACTCAAATTTAGTATTCTTTTGAGACATAATTCTTTAAATATTCTCAGAAATTGTTCTGAGGTAACTTTTCAGCCTTTTATATTGTGATTTTCAAGTTATTGGGTCTCCAAGGTCTTCGCCCTTGAAATTTCTGGATATTAAATGATAGAGAAAATATTCTGGAACATATTTACTTAGTGACTCAAATGGTAGCGTCCATGACTTTGAGGCGTCAGGTCGAGGGTTCGCGCCCCGTCACAGTCTGAGGTTAGCAAGGGCGTGCACTCAGGGTAATGATTACATCTGCCAAGACAAGTCCTTCGCAAGAAGGCAACCGTCCTAGCCCTTGGTAGAAAAGGGAGTCCGTGACGTAAAACCGGAACATATGATGGAGCCCTAATTAGAAAACTGCTGTTTAAGCCATATTCCTTCATAATATAGCAAAAACTTAATGTCGTCAGATAATTTGCCTAAGTTTTGTTGCTACGCAGTTTCAAACTCATATTATTACCACGGAATAGAGTAGAATTTTTTATTTTCATATTTAATTCTCTAAGTTTTCAATGGAGTACTTATGTCTCAACATTATTGTAATACTAGAACATTGTTTTGATGCTGTTTTTCATGTTTTATCAATATTTCTTTCATTGTCATTTTGTCTCTTGTGGCGTGTTTTTGCTCCTTTGTTGTAAAATCAGCAATAATATACTTTTGGTTATCAAAGAATAGCAACGAACCTGGATATAAGTAAAATATTAATAGAATATTTTGTTTATATCCTCTGGTAAATATTCTATAAGAAAAATTTTATATTGTTACTTTAATGTATACAGTTTTTATCTGAAGGCTGAATCCTTTATAGTACCGGTCATTATGCTGCTTCGTCATCTTTACACTGAAAATAAAACTTCAAGAATCTTTCTTAAAAACTCGCCTGAACACATTCAGAAATCACAACGACAATTAATAGACTCTCCTTTCCTTGTTTTGACAGTTGAAAGGAGGTGTCCTACTACATTCGGATCTTCAGTGCATATAACAAATGATAGGGATAAGGTGCTAAGGGAGCAGGATACACTAGACAGGAAAAGGTGGAAAAGGCTAGCAAGAAATAGCGACCCCATATAGAAATGGGTTAAAAATGAAGTAAAAGAAGAAGTGTTACAACAGTCGACCAATATGTGCAGTGATGGGGTGACAGTGGCCAGTCTCTCTTATGACAATCAAGATAATAATGTCCTTCTTGATAACCAACTAGTAGAGGTGAACCTGCTCTAAGAAGAATAAAATGGCAGAGCTTTTGCAACTCAATAATTTAATTAGCTAAATTATTTTATTTGACAGTCACCATGATTGCTAGTTATGTGTTCTAAAATGACTGAAGGAGCAAGTTGGAAATAATTTTAATACTTATTTATCATAGAATTAGATACATGTTGCCTTGTTGAAAATAAATTTGTGACGTTATGTAATAATCTGTACTAGAGCGTTATCCCTTCAAAGTTAATATGGTCTGATAGTCTTATCAAGGTTTAAGTGCTTGTACTGGACCCAAGTCCAAGATATAATCAATAGAACTCTCTTCTCATGCTATTGTTGTATTTACTTCTGTTCTATCTTAGCATCGTGAGGCACAAACTTGCTAAACTGAGCAAGATATAATACAGTATTGTATTATTATCAGCCACTGACTTCATTATACAACACATATTAACCTTGAATAAGTAAGAGAGAACCTTCTATTGTGTAGGTAAGTGAGGATATATATATATATATATATATATATATATATATATATATATATATATATATATATATATATATATATATATATATATATATATATATATATATATATATATATATATGGCGATAAAAATATAATTTCTGGATGTAAACAAATGGTACTCAAGCCTTGAAGCATAAAATCACATCAGTACTGTGTTATATTATTCTATTTTGAAGCAATTTATACTTTTAATTTTTTACAATGTGCTCTTGACTTGCATCATATATATATATATATATATATATATATATATATATATATATATATATATATATATATATATATATATATATATATATATATGAGAGAGAGAGAGAGAGAGAGAGAGAGAGAGAGAGAGAGAGAGAGAGAGAGAGAGAGAGAGAGAGAGAGAGAGAGAGAGAGAGAGAGAGAGAGAGAGAGAGAGAGAGCGCGTTGACCATTAAAAGTGGTTTGATCTGGTTACATACAGTACACACAGAAAAACGATAAGTAAACATACTGGCAGATTTGTCTGCAGATATGCATAAAAATGGCATAGTAAGGGCAGCATATGCTTTCTTAGCAAATGTAAAGGTAGCCTTCAGACACATGGACAAGGAAATGTTCAGAAATATTTATGTAACCTATGTGAGGCCAAAGCTTGAATATGCGCACAGGTTAAGCTGGAAAAAGTTCAAAGACATGCCACAAAACTGGTGTCAGAAATACACAGTCTCAGTTATGAGGAAAAGCTGAGGGAATTAGACTTACCATCACTTAAATCTAAAAGATTGAGGGGGGATATGGTGACGGTTTATAATTTATTTATGGTTATGACAGAGTGGATAGGGTTCGATATTTTGAAATGACTGCACTAGAACTAGAGGTCATAGTTTGAAACTTTGTAAGAAAACTTCTTTGCAGGAAATAAGGATGTACTTTTTTAGTATAAGAGTAGTTGATGATTGGAATTTGCTGAGCGAGGAGATAATTAATGCTAACTTAATCCATAGTTTTATGGTCAAGTATGATAAGTATCACTAAGTACAAAAATGGAACCGACCAGGAGACGGCGAGTTACGAACATGGGGCTCATTCCCATAAGCATAATTAGGTTACACACATACTCCCCACCTTATGAACGAGTTTCGTTCCAAACGGCTGTGCATACGTAGATTTGTTCATAAGTTGATATTTAGTATGTACATGGGACCGTAGAGGGAAAGAGTGTTTCACAGTATTTATAAATATGCTATATACTGAACTCCCTGAGGGAGGGGGGTAAGAATACTACCTCCGTGTTCTCCTGCATGTTGTAAAAGTCGACTAAATAGGGCGGAGTTAGGGGATTGGGACTCTCCTCCTCTATATTTCCTTTCCACAAAACGTCAAAGTATTTTCTGTGACTCAGCCACCCCCTTATAAGGGAGAATATGGCTTTGGTATATGGCATATATATTGAACTATATATATATATATATATATATATATATATATATATATATATAGAGAGAGGAGAGAGAGAGAGAGAGAGAGGAGAGAGAGAGAGAGAGAGAGAGAGGAGAGAGAGAGAGAGAGAGCGCGTTGACCATTAAAAGTGGTTTGATCTGGTTACATACAGTACACACAGAAAAACGATAATTCTTATCTCTCTCTCTCATGGATTAAGTCAGCTTAATCCATTATTATAATAATAATAATAATAATAATAATTATTATTATTATTATTATTATTATTATTATTATTATTATTATTATTATTATTATTATTATAGCAATAATACTGTAATGAATAGAAATAGCATGTGTAATAATTACAGCACAACACTGTCCTGTATTAGACACACACACAAAGTGATGCCAGAGGTGAAGCCATCACATCACATTACCTAATTTTTTGTGTAAATTGGGGAAAGCTCTTAAGCCGTTTACCTGATCCTGTGGTTCCATATATTGTTAAAATCAGTATCCTCCCATTTATATTAACTTGTTAGTTAGTTTGATACACGAAATAATTGAATAATTAAATAAATACCAAATACCCACCTGTCAACAGTACTGAGTTAAGTTGCCAAGTTGTACAGCTGTCTTATTTTCGTCATTTTTTTGCTTTTCTTTTAGCTTTCTCTTTTACTATTTTTTTTATTTTGTATATATATTGAGTTAAATGTAAAGTCTAATCCTGTGATAACATATCTTGGTTAGAAAGTGAGTTTATCAGTTAGGAAGAATATATAGCAGAAACAGGTGGGTGCCTCCTCAGACACAAATTCGAATTTTTCCTTCAGGTTTGACTTTTGTTTTGTTGCATTTTTTTTCTTTTTCTTTTTATCCTTAAATTACCATGGTCAAGTTTTTAAGTTAAGATGTGTGTTACCAGAAAAGAGATAAACTGAGTCACTAAATAGCACTTATATGGAGATATAAAAATTCTGTGTGAAGCTTAATTAAAAGTTTTTCTCTTTTTTTTTCCTCTTTCTCTTCTTCTTTCTATATTCTGTGAGAGGGAGAACATAAAAATGACGCCATCTCTGTCCCAAACCTCTCCCATCCATGGGTCGGTAGGAGGGGTAGCCATTAGGAGACTTAAACAGAAAATCAAGAATTTAGAGGCAATGGTTATAAGCCTTGATGAAAAAATTCGGAATATGGATGGAGAAATGAAAGAGAATGAAACACTCAGAGAGCAAATAAGATCTTTGGAGGAAGCAAATAAAGCACAAGGGCAGGAGAGAAAGGAACTAGAAAAAAGAATAAAGAAGCTGGAAGGGGAAAAGAGTCAACTAGAATCTAGAATTTCTAAACAAGAAGATAACAACAAACAGCTGAATGACAACCTAAAGGAATTAGATGTTAGTCCACTGCTCTCTTCTGAGAGAGACGAGATTGCTGCTTGGAATGTCCAGATTAAGGAAAACATTGAACAGTTCAGAAAAGAGTTCCAGGAGCTGAATATGGAAAATGATGCCATGAAAACTTCCTTTGCTGATGCACTAAAGGGGAATGTGGCAGTAAAAGAGGCTGTAAAGGTGGTGGCACTGGAAAACATACAAACAGTTGACTATAAAGAGACAGTAATCGAAAAAATGAAAGACGTTGTGATGGAAAAGGCAAACCCACTCATCAGACAGGCACTTGATAAGGAGAAGACAGTGGTAATCTCAGGCATAAGCGAATCCCAGGAGCCAACATGGCAGGGGAGACTTGAAGAAAATAAAGCTAGGGTTGTAGACCTGATAAGAAAGCTTGGAGTAGTTTGTGGTCCTGAGGATATTGTAAACATACACCAACTAGGTAAATATTCGAGGGAAGGAAAGCCGAGACCAACAAAAGTAACCTTTGAGAGAGGGGAAACATGTAGGGAAATATTGTTGAGAAAAAAGTCTAAAAGACCTTCAAGAATTCAAAGAAGTGTTCATTAGACGATACAGAACACAGGAAGAGATGGGAAAGATCAAAAACTTGTTGCAAGAGGCAAGAAGGTTAAATGATGAAAGAAATGAAGAGAAGAAAAATTTTCATTTCAGAGTTCTTCCAGACAAAGGGGAGATAAAGAAGATAATGACAGAAGATCAAGGGATGGGGCCTCATTAAGATTGTTATACACAAATGCTGATGGATTAGCTGGTAAGGCAGTAGAATTAAAAGATAGGATTCACAACAGTAAGGCAGATATAGTAGCAATTACAGAGACTAAGTTGAGTGAGGACATAAACAGTGTCACAGTTTTTCCTAAGGGCTTCAGAATACTAAGGGTTGAAAGATATGAGAGGACTGGTGGAGGGATAGCACTGCTCATAAGTGAAAGGATTCAAGTTGAAGAAATAAACCTGGCTATAGAAAGTGAGTTCAAGGAATTTCTTGTTGCTCGCATAAATACTGGGTCAGAGAGCATTATAATAACTGTTGTATAAAACCCACCAAGGAACCAAAATAGGCTTGAAGTTTATGAGGAAAGTCATATAGGTACTATTGAAGTCATAAACTCAGTTGTTAACATGGCACGGGAAAAAAAATGTAGGATTTTGATTATGGGAGACTTTAATCATAAAGAGATAGATTGGATAAATCTTGACCCACACAGTGGTGAGGACTCATTCGGGGCAAGATTCCTAGATTGCGGACAAGGGAATTTCCTACACCAACATGTAATGGAACCAACAAGGGCCAGGGGTGGGGATGAGCCATCACTACTTGATCTAGTGTTCACAGATAATGTGTTGGATATTGAAAAAATTGAGTATGAACCACCAATTGGAAAGAGTGACCACTGTGTGTTGTTGATGGAGTATATCATTGAAGATATTCTTCCTGAGAGTAGAGGCACTGAGGACATGAGGAGGAACTATCTGAAAGGAGATTACATCAAAATGAATGAGCTTTTTGCAGTTATTGACTGGAGAACCTTATTTTACACCAAATCTGTACAAGAAATGTATGACATCTTTTGTGAGAAATATGGGAAGATAGTAGATTGCTGCATACCTGTCACCAAAGTAGGTGTAATTCATGCCAGAGAGAAATGGTTCGATAATGGGTGTAAAAGAGCTAAGGAGTGGAGAGACAAATGCTGGAAAAGGTATAGGAGGAGAAAAAACATAAATGCCTGGCAAACCTACAAAAGAGCAAGAAATGACTACCTAAGTAAAAGGAGAGAGGCAGAAAGAGACTATGAAAGGGACATCACCAGGATGGCTAAAGAAAATCCCAAGCTTTTCCACAGCTTTATCAGAGGAAAACTGAAGGTAAAAGAACAGGTTTTAAGGCTTAAGAGAGCGGATGGAAGCATCACTGAGATGCATGAAGAGATCTACAAAGAATTGAACAAGGAGTTTCAGTCAGTATTTACAGAAGAAAATACCCCACCTCCTCAGATTGCAGAGACAGAAACTCATGGGCCGGTATTAGAGAACATCAACCTTTCAGCCACAGAGGTATGCAAAGCGCTGATGGAGTTAGATGTCCATAGAGCTACAGGTCCTGATGATATATCCCCTCCGGTACTTAAAAAATGCACAAACGCATTATCAGTGGCACTAAGTATCATTTAAAAAGTCTCTGGAGTAAGGGGAGATTAAAAGATGCTGGAAACAAGCAAACGTGATACCTATCTTCGAAAAGGGAAGGAGGGATATGGCTCTAAACTATAGACCAGTTTCCTTGACCAGCAAAGTTTGCAAAATTATGGAGAAACTACTAAGGAAACATATCTCTCGTCACTTGGAATCCTTCAACTTTTTGTCAGTTAGACAACATGGCTTCAGAGAAGGCAGATCAACAGTAACAAACTTATTAGAATTTTATGATGAGGTAAGCCGAATCTTACATGAAAGAGAGGGCTGGGCAGACTGCATATTCCTAGACTTTCAGAAAGCATTTGACACTGTTCTTGGGAGACTTATTAGGAAGCTGCAAGCAATGGCCAGAATAGGTGGAAATGTCTTGGAATGGATAAAAACTTACTTAGAAGGAAGGGAAGAGGGTTAGGGTAAGACACTCAGTGTCTGAATTGAGAAGAGTTAGTAGTGGAGTTCCACAGGGTTCAGTTTTAGGGCCACTTTTGTTCCTTGTATATGTAAATGACCTACCAGAGTCTGTAAATTCATTCATGAATGTTTGCAATGATGCAAAGATTGTGAAGAAAGAAGAAACGAGAACAATGGTAGAGAACTTCAGAAAGATCTAAATAGTCTGCATGAGTGGTCAGAAAAGTGGCTAATGAAATTCAATACTTCAAAATGTAAGGTAATGAGAATGGGTACAAGTGCAAGAAGGCCCAAGCTTGACTACTTGGTGGCAGGAGTACAACTTCAAGAGACAGAAAATGAAAGAGATCTAGGAGTAAACATACTGGCAGATTTGTCTCCAGAAATACATATAAATGGCATAGTAAGGGCAGCATATGCTTTCTTATCAAATGTAAGGGTAGCCTTCAGGCACAGGAACAATGAAATGTTCAGAAATATTTGTAACTTATGTGAGGCCAAAACCTGAATATGGAGCTCCCTTTTGGAATCTGCACTTGAAAAAGCACGTAGCTAGGCTTGAAAAAGTTCAAAGACATGCCACGAAACTGGTGCCAGAAATGAGCAATCTCAGTTATGATGAGAGGCTGAGAGAATTAGACTCACCATCACTTGAAGATAGAAGATTGAGGGGGAATATAGTGACAGTGTAAAAATTCCTTCATGGTTATGATAAAGTGGATAGGGATCGATATTTTGATATGGCTGGCTCTAGAACTAGAGGTCATAGCTTGCAGCTTTGTAAAGAAACTTCTTTGCAGGATGTAAGGAAGTACTCTTTCAGTGTAAGAGTAGATGATAATTGGAATTTGCTATGCGAGGAGGTAGTTAATGCTAACTCAATCCATAGTTTTAAGGACAGGTATGATAAGTATCACTTAGTAGAAAATGGAACCGTTCAGGAGACGAGAAGATATGAGCTTTGGGCTCTTTCCCGTAAGCAAAATTAGGTAATCACATGCATACATCTTATGTATGCATTTGTGTATTATTATTAAAATTATTAAAATTATTATTATTATTATTATTATATTATTATTGTTACTATTATTGCTGTGAAACAGGAACTGACGCCAATGAAAAGAACTTTTCCATAACACTCTCTTTCGCTCCATCATACATATTATTACTATTATTATTGTTGTTGTGAGACGGTAGCTCAGATGACTTTCATTTCTCGTTCTCTCTCTGACTCATATACGCAAAGTATGATAAGTATCTCTAAATACTAAAATGGAACCGACCTGGAGACGGGGAGCTATGAACATGGGGCTCATTCCCGTAAGCACAGTCAGGTAATTACAAATAGATAATTAAATCATACTTAGTATATTCGTAAGTTGACCCCAACCCACGCATATCTGTACCCACAAACAAAATCCAACCCATGAACATGCATATGTTGGCCAGGCCACCGCGTGTCCCACTCGCTTGCACTCGGTTCTGCATTGGTGCCCACGCTGTGTGGTTCGTTTGTGATCTGTTTGTAGTTCTTGCATTATTTTCCATTGTTTTGCTTTTTAGATAGCCCTTATTATGGCTTCTAAGAGTGTTAAAAGTGTTAGTGATATTGGTGTAAAACACCCTAGACACATAACAGTGGAAACGAAGGAAGAAATAATTTCTAAACATGAAAATGGGGTTCGTGTGTCTGATCTCGCCACGCAGTATAACATGACGAAATCGACCAACTGCACTATTTTAAAGAATAAAGAGGTCTTAAAGGTGGCTGACATGCGAAGAAAAGGTCGCACTTGATAGAAGAGGTAGAAAAATTATTGTTGTTGTGGATAAATAAAAAACAGCTGATTAGAGATAGTATTAGCATGGCCATAATTTGCGCTAAGGCTTTGCAAATCCACCATGATTTAGCAGTGAACTCTCCAAGTTCTATTGGCACGAAAATTTTTGAATTTAAGGCCAGCAGAAGCTGGTGTGAACATTTTCGTCGATGAACTGAGATTCATAGCTTCATTAGACATGGAGAGGAGGCTAGTTCCGACCAAAAGCAGAGGATTCTTACGTGAAGGAATTCACCAAATTTGTGGAGAATGAAGGTTATATCCCGCAACAAGTTTTTAATTGTGATGAAACGGGACTCTTTTGGAAGAAAATGCCCAAAAGAACCTATATAACTCAAGAGAAAAAGTCACTGCCTGGCCACAAACCAATGAAAGACAGGCTTCCACTTTTATTGTGCCCTAACGCTAGTGGGAACTGTAAGATCAAGCCTCTTTTAGTTTACCACTCTGAAAATCCGCTTGTTTTTAGGGGCAATAAAGTGTTGAAAACTAGCCTTTCGGTAATGTGAAGGTCAAATCCGAAGGCTTGGGCCACGCGGATTTTATTACTAGAGTGGTTGACTGAAGTGTTTGCGCCAACAGTTAAGAAATATCTTGAGGAAAATGATTTGCCCCTTAAGTGTCTCCTCATAATGGATAATGCTCCTGCCCATCCTCCAGGTGTAGAAGATCTTGCTATACATTACGACTTTATTAGAGTAAAATTTCTGCCTCCCAACACCACTCCTATCCTTCAGTCCATGGACTAGCAGGTAATTTCTAATTTTAAGAAACTGTATACAAAGGATCTTTTTGCCAGGTGTTTCCAGTTCACCAATGACACGGATTTGACCCTTCTTGATTTCTGGAAAGACCACTTTAATATCCTCCACTGCACTGGCCTCATTGAAAAACCATGGAAGGAGGTCTCATATTGCACATTGAACTCCGTCTGGAGGAAACTTTGGTCAGTTTGTGTGCCTGATAGAGACTTCGAGGGCTTCAAACAGGAGTTAGCTATTCAAATTGTGAGTGAAATTGCAGCCACAGGCAAATTGTCAGTGAAATTGCGGCCACAGGCAAAACTTTGGGCTTTGAGGTCAGTGAGGAGGATGTGGAGGAGCTGGTGGACGACCACAAAGAAGAACTTACCACCGAAGAATCAGTTGAGTTGCAAGGTGAACAGCTGAAGATTCTCCAAGAGGCGCAGTCACAAGAGGAATGATGTGCAGGCTTTTACTGAGAATTATCACTCAGATAAAACTGTGGGCAATAGAGTAGTGAACATGGTAAATGACAATGCGATGAATATTTTTACAAAAATTTACCAAAGAAGAAAAATAAATTTCTCTGGATCATTTCCTTGTCCCAATAGGCTGGGAAGCAGCTTCCAAAAGAGAAAAAAAGAGAAAAAACACCATAAATAGAGCCTGTATATGGGGAGTTCCCTGACGTTTTTATGGAATGGGATTCTCCTTCCAAAAATTAGTCCCCTACAATATTTTTCACTGTGTTTGGGAGAATGAGACAACTTTTTCTAAGTGTTGGACTTTGCTATTTTATACTGGGTATCAACTAGTGTATCCTGGATACCTAAATATGTAATTTTTTTTTTTTTTTTTTTTTATGATTGTGACACCAGGACGGGCAAAAAAAAAAATCTAAAATAAAGCAGCCCTCATCGGGCCTGGGCACGAAGAAGACATAAAGTAAAGAGAAACAGAGATGGAGAGTGTAATGACTTGTCAGATGTGAAGGGATAAAAGATGTGTAATGAATATCCAACAATATGTACTCTTTCCTACTGTATTTGTTATTAGTGGGAGAATGAGACAACTTTTTCTAAGTGTTGGACTTTGCTATTTTATACTGGGTATCAACTAGTGTATCCTGTATACCTAAATATGTAATTTTTTTTTTTTTTTATGATTGTGACACCAGGATGGACAAAAAAAAAATTATAAAATAAAACAGCCCTCATCGGGCCTGGGCACGAAGAAGACATAAAGTAAAGAGAAACAGAGATGGAGAGTGTAATGACTTGTCAGATGTGAAGGGATAATAAAAGATGTGTAATGAATATCCAAGAATATTCAGTGTAGATGTAGGCATAGAAAAAGAACTGTAACTGAAGGAAGACTTAAAATCGAACTGTCCTGGACAGACCTATTTAAGTTCAAAAAACCTTCAGCTGTGGTATCGCAATGGGCGGCTGGTGCCATGAGCCAACCTACTACTACTATATATATATATATATATATATATATATATATATATATATATATATATATATATATATATATATATATATATATATATATATATATATATATATATATATATATATATATATATATATATATATAAACGAATTGAGTATTTCTTCGACAGAGACAGGGAAATACTTAATAGACAGCATTACAGAACGTATTTTGCCTGTCTTAAATCTTAGCATATTCTCCAGCTATTTTCTCTGAATAAGCATGTATTTGGTGAAATAATAATAAAAATAAAAATAGTGACATTTAAACAAGTTCGAAGATCCAAAAATATATATTTTCACAGATTTACCTTTGTTAATATTGCTTTGTTTTTTTAAGTGTGTCTTTATTTATTTGATAAAATTATGTTCATTAACAGAAGAAATGACTTCGGAAACAAGATTATTTATATAAACAAAATATTTATGATAAATTATTTCTATTACCTGGCATTTGCTTTTGTTTTCAACATCAATATTCCTTCCCCTAAAACTATATTTACGTTTGAGTCTTCTTCTTCTTCTAAATTAATTTTAACAGTTGACAGCTCTATTGAGTAACAAATTAATTTTCACAATATTCTAACCTTTTATTAAATCATAAAATTCCCAATTGAACAACTCTGTTTATATTTTAGAATTCTTCTTCTTCTTTCTCTAAATGAAAATGATTGATGATACTTTAGTAGAGTAGAATTCCTTTCTATTAATAATGTAATTTTTCATTTACAGATGATACACATATAACCTATATTATATTTCATGTTTTTAGTAATTAATACAATTTTAAATTGAATATTTATTGTGACCAGGAACAGGTTAATTGAATTTACATGCTTTTCAATGGGAAAAATACATCCAACCCATGAACAATCCAACCCAAGAACAGGTTTTGGAAACGGATTAAGTTCGTGGGTTGGGGTCACCACTGTATATACAGTACAGTATATATATATATTGGGGGTTATTGACAGTACTGTAATATTGTAGATGGCAATAGGATGAAACCTCTTTATTAACTATTAAAGCAGGGAATGAACAGTGTTCATTTTACTCCCACCTCCTCACCTCACTCGTAGCTTGGTTTCATTTTCAATTAAAATTCTCGTTCTATAGGCATCTATAATATTAAATTAAACAAATTACCGTATGTGTTTTGCTGAAAACTTCATGTATGCATAATTTTAGTTACCATAACTGTTCTCTATAAATTTATATTAAGCACTGGATTTGATATTTTACCAACACAGGTTACAAACACAGAAGCGGTTGATATGGCTGTGCGAACAGACATATTTTGTGTTGAAGATCTAAAGAAAGAGAGAACAAAATGCAGCTTCAACCAAGAAGAACTGACAAATCTTTTGGATGGAGGAAAGGAAATGACGGCTCTCCGACGGAAAATGTGTAACTTCACATGTCTTTTTCTTAATCTAGCAAAATGACTTTGTGGCATGATTGTAGATAGGTTCTATCTGTGTGAGGTTCTGAGTTTCCTGTGTTTCATACTCGACATCTTTTTACGTTCTCCTGGGGTGGGGGATAGGAATACTACCTCTGTGTACCTCTGCATGTCAAAAGAGTTGATTAAATGAGGTGGAGCGAGGGGACTGGGAATCGTCCTTTACTTTTCCTACCGCTAAGAATTAAAAACATGTGGGAGGGAGTTCTTACAGATAAACTTCAACAGGAACTCCATCAGCATGTGGTGTGACATAGTCACTCCCATTTAGGGGAGACTACGACCTTTGCATTTTAAGAAATGAGTGAAGTTAAATTATATTACAAAATATACTGCTTTAAGTCATTAATTTTCTTGGAAAAAGATAACAACTACCAGTATATTCTATACAGTGTCAGGATAAGTTAGGTAAGGTAATGTTGGGTTAGGTTAGATTAAGTTAGCTTAGATTTAGTTAGATTATGCTTAAAGTAACCTAACAATTTACGGGATTATTTAATGTACTGTGAGTCATTATCTTCACTTGATTTATTTTCTTAACAACTAGAAAAATATGTATATATATATATTTCCCATTTTAGGTGAAAGCTTTTTCAATGATCCTGTATTTACTGACGGAACTCCTGTGGATTACCTCAGCCATGAGGAACGATATGGGAATGAGCTCCGCAAGGCTTGTCATGCACTTCAGAAACTGAATGCTGAGAACTATACCATCAGGTGACTAGAGTGAATGTGCTTCTTGTGATGTATGTTCTATGACTTGGCTAACATTTAAAAGAGGGATTACGTCTACTACATATGTGAAGATCAATAATATTACAATAATCATTATGTAATGCTTATATGAAAGACACTATAGATTATCTTCATTCATGACAAGATGAGGGTAAAGATTCATTCTTTTATGTTTTTAATGGCTGGTCTCATTATCGTTACTGCTTATCACTGTTTTGAGATGAAATGGTCGAAATAAAGCAGCTACAACTGTTGGGCCTCAAGGCAGAAGATCCTTGGTCACTTACATTGTAGGTAAACCAAGCAGTGGGAGTATAGTGGTATGATTGAGTTGAATTGTCTTTATGGTGTTTGAATGTACATTGACTTAGCCATCCTCTTTCAACACACACACACACAGGGAATTAGACTTACCATCACTCGAAGCTAGAAGAGTGAGGGGAGATATGGTGACAGTCTTTAAATTCCTTCATGGTTATGATAGAGTGGATAGGGATCGATATTTTGATATGGCTGGCTCTAGAACTAGAGGTCATAGTTTGAAGCTTTGTAAGAAAACTTCTTCGCAGGATGTAAGGAAATACTTTTTCAGTGTAAGAGTAGTTGATAATTGGAATTGGCTAAGCGAGGAGGTAGTTAATGCTATCTCAATCCATAGTTTTAAGGACAGGTATGATAAGTATCACTAAGTATAAAATGGAAGCGATCAGGAGACGGGAAGATACGAGCTTTGGGCTCTTTCCCGTAAACACAATTAGGTAATCACACACACACACACACACACACACACAAACATATATATATATATATATATATATATATATATATATATATATATATATATATATATATATATATATATATATATATATATATATATATATATATATATATATATATATATATATATATATCAGGAGGTCCCCGTCTTCAGTCTTTCCAAGCTAAGTCGTTCCGCGGTTACATCAGAGCCCAAAAAATAATTAATAAATTATTAATAGAAAAATTTTTTGACATACCAGTAATCCAGATTCAAACCAACCACAGTAGTAAAGGTAAGCAATACTGTATAGTGTACTTTAACTATTTTTATGTATTAGATTAAGAACTAAGATTATTTTTTTAAGTTTTAGAGTACACCCAGTTCTTGAAATAACACGTTGATAGGTTCTCAGAAGTGACGTGTAATGTAAAAATCGCGTAATGTAACGAGTCATTTTCCAAAAGAAACAATGATAATGGGCATAGACACTTTTTACTTAAAGGGCGACTGAATCAGATGAGCTCACCACAACACCTTGTACCAGTCTCCAACACTCGCTTCCATCTGTAGTGACGAAGTTATCTTATAGAAACGCTGATTACCTAAGTCAAATTGATGTAAAATGCAACACAACGACAGGATATCAAAACACCGTCATTTATGACATTATATTACTATGAAGACTTACATAAAAGGGCAATTTTTTGCTGTTTATAGTTTTTATAGAGCCCTTTCCTTTTACATCTGGCACCAGCACACGTTAAAAGTTGCCAAAAATGAGTAAAACAGAAAATCGTCCTCTTCACCCCCTCCCCCAACCCAGGGTGTACCCTTAAAGGGCGACTGAATCAGATAAGCTCACCACAACACCTCATACCACTCTTCCAACACTTGCTTCCATCCCTAGTGACGAAGTTATCGTATAGAAACACTGATTATCTAAGTCAAATTGATGTAAAATGCAACACAACGAAAGGATATCAAAACATCGTCATTTATGACATTATTTTACATAAAAGGGCAATATTTTGCTGTTTATAGTTTAGACAGAGCCCTTTCCTTTTACACCTGGCACCAGCGCACGTTAAAGTTGCCAGAAATTAGTAAAACAGAAAATCGTCCTTTTCAACCCCTCTCCCCTCCTAAGTTAGGGTGTCCCCTTAATTCCCATGTCAACGTATCCACATGGCAGCAAGGTGGGAAAGTGCCTCCGAGGCAGTTGCTTATTGTGTAAAATAATTTTTTTTTCTTCGAATTTTTTGCACGGCCGTTATTCATGTATTTCGCATTATTTTACTATTATTTTTTAGAGGCATTATTCCAATTTTGTGTATTTTAAAAATAAGTAAAAAGTGGGCTGAGTGTATTTGATTTTAGCATTGATGAGGGACCTAGGTTCAAATTTAGGTGTTTTCAGATTTATATCGAAATTTGGTTTAAGTCAGCTGTTAGAAACGGAACCCTGTTGTAAATGGGGACCCCCTGTGTATATACACCTTGTTCCTTTTATGCGCAATTTTTTTATCCGCGAAAATTGCAATAACGCCCCCAAATAATATTTGGTAAAAAATTCGATTTAAAAAAGAATTTTTTTTTTATAGTAAATAATCGCCCGCAGACGCTTCTTCCACGAGTACAAAGAGGATTACGATAAGAAAAGATCATCATCATTATACATTATATATACACCCACCCTACCTCTGTCATATGTCTATCTAATCTACATTTGAAGGTGTCTAAGGTATTGGCATTTATTACCCTACTAGGAATACTCTACGGTATTACCAAGCCAATTTTCACTAATTTCCCCTCTGAACCTAAATTTATCAAGCTTAAATCCATTACCCATTACGAATTCTGGTTTGATCATGAATTTTTAAAACTTTATTAATATCACCCTTGTTAATCCCTTTAAACCATTTATACACCTCAATCATATCCCCCCTAACACTGCGCCTCTCTAGAGAATGTAGATTAAGTTTTTTAATCTGTCATATGGTAGATTTAGGCATTGCATAATTAATGTTTTTTTTCGTTTTTTAGTCTTGCTTTGGTTATTTATAATTTTTATTTTATCTTCTACTGCATAAGTTACTTGCTCAAGGCCACCATGCATGTCCCAGTGTACTGTATGACTGTTGCCCACTGCATAATAGAGTACAGTACAGTAATGTATATTAATTTCTAGCTGTAAAGTGAATATGAATATCTTTTGTATACTCTTAAAAATAGATACAGTGCTTTCTGCTTTGCTAAGTAGTAATAAAATATGTTTTTTACTTATCTTACATCTTTGGCAGGGTGTGTCTTTGCAAGGTTTGGAACGTATCTATACCCTTTATCATTGTTTCCTATGGAAAATGACTCGTGTTTTGACGAGATTTTCCATTTACCCGACACTTCTGAGAACCTATCTAGGCGTTATTCTGAGAACTAGGTGTATATATATATATATATATATATATATATATATATATATATATATATATATATATATATATATATATATATATATATATATATATATATATATATATATATATATATATATATATATATATATATATATATATATATATATATATATATATATATATATATATACAGTGTTGCCTCATTTATCGCGGTAGTTCGGTTCCGGGACCCGGCGCGAACCAGGAAATCCGCGAAGTAGGATCCGCCTATATGTACATAGATATTTTAATATATTTTTACGTTTACACTGTATAAACCCTCCCTGCACTGTTAAAAAACACCCTTTACATTATAAATAACAGCAAGCAACGTAAATTTTTATGAAAGTGATAGATAAAATTACGGTGAATGAAGTGATAATGACGTGACATACATACTCATTTACAATTATTTTTTCGTTTACGTACTGTATAAACCCTCCCTGCACTGTTAAAAAAACACCCTTTACATTATAAATAACAGCAAGCAACGTAAATTTTTATGAAAGTGCTAGATAAAATTACGGTGAATGAGGTGATAATGACATGACACATACTCATTTACAATTATTTTTTCATTTACGTACTGTATAAACCCTCCCTGCACTGTTAAAAAAACACCCTTTACATGATAAATAACAGCAAGTAACGTAAATTTTTATGAAAGTGATAGATAAAATTACGATGAATGAGGTGATGATGACGTGACACACATACTCATTTACAATTATTTTTTCGTTTACGTACTGTATAAACCCTCCCTGCACTTAAAAAAAGACCCTTTACATTATTAATAACAGCAAGCAACGTAAATTTTTATGAAAGTGATAGATAAAATTACGGTGAATGAGGTGATAATGACGTGACATACATACTCATTTACAATTATTTTGTCGTTTACGTACTGTAAAAACCCTCCCTGCACTGTTAAAAAAACACCCTTTACATTATAAATAACAGCAAGCAACGTAAATTTTTATGAAAGTGATAGATAAAATTACGGTGAATGAGGTGATAATGACGTGACATACATACTCATTTACAATTATTTTTTCGTTTACGTACTGTATAAACCCTCCCTGCACTGTTAAAAAAACACCCTTTACATTATAAATAACAGCAAGCAACGTAAATTTTTATGAAAGTGATAAATAAAATTACGGTGAATGAGGTGATGATGACGTGACGTACATACTCATTTACAATTATTTTTTCGTTTACGTACTGTATAAACCCTCCCTGCACTGTTAAAAAAACACCCTTTACATTATAAATAACAGCAAGCAACGTAAATTTTTATGAAAGTGATAGATAAAATTACGATGAATGAGGTGATGATGACGTGACACACATACTCATTTACAATTATTTTTTCATTTACGAACTGTATAAACCCTCCCTGCACTGTTAAAAGAACACCCTTTACATTATAAATAACAGCACGCAACGTAAATTTCAATAAAAAAAATTAAAATACTGAATTTTTTTTTCTTCAATATTTTAATATTTTTGCGTATACCCAATAAAATAAAATAATAATTTATCCCCCCCAAAAAACGCGATAGAGTGAGAACGCGAACCAAGAAGCGCGAATAACCGAGGTAACACTGTGTATATATATATATATATATATATATATATATATATATATATATAGATATATATATATATATATATATATATATATATATATATATATATATATATATATATATATATATATATATATATATATATATATATATATATACAGTAATTCCTCGTTTATCGCGGGGGTTCGGTTCGGGGACCGGCCACGATAGGTGAATTTCCGCGAAATAGGAACACTTGAATTTATTTATTTATTTATTTATTTATTTATTTTTTTTTTTTTTTTTTTTTTTTTTTTTAAAGATGATTATGACACCAGGACAGGCCAAACATGATAAAATAAAACAGCCTTTATCAGGCTGTAAAGAGAAACTGAGATAGAGAGTGTAATGACCTGTCAGATGTGAAGGGATTATAAAAGATGTGTAATGAATATC
>JAXCGZ010012000.1:0-5000 GCA_037179515.1 Halocaridina rubra
CAGGGACTTGTCTGAGCGGACAAAATCTAAAGACTTTTAGAACTTGCAGGTCGGGGCTGCCTAGGAATAGGGTGGTAATGGAAGGTATGTGTCTACACAACTAGATTATTATTCCAAGATACTTAGGGCTTAGCAACTGCTACATAGCATTACTCTACTATAAATGTCAAAAAGAACAATCATTAAATGCTGAGAAAAGCCACTAAAGAAATATTCTTATTAGCGGTGGCTACAGTAACATCAAGTATGAATTCAGATAAAAGATACAAATCATCAGGTTACTGCTGATTACATTACAAAAATAATAATTAGCAACAGGCCATTGAGAGATAGCAACAATAACAGTAATCATAATAACATAACTAATAATCATGATCAAAATAAGAATAATAAACAATAAAAATAAATATACTAAATCAGAAATATCAATATATATACAATGGAGACTGGCATTCAGAAGTAAGAACAGAGTTCTATACTTATATTTCATAGTAATGCTCATTCTAACACAGTCTCTTTTACTATTTAAATTCCTGCTGTCATAATCTATGTATATATATAGAGCATAAGTGGCAACTCGCTGGCTCCACAATTTGTCAATGGGAGTTCTATCTATTCTCTAAACAGTTGCGACATGTGGCAAAAATATTTATGCAAATTACGGTACTACCGATGTCTTATCAGTATTTATGCAATAACAGCATGCAACAATCTATCGACTGCAATAAAATGTAGGCACAATTATCGCCTAACTTCGCTGGAAAAAAAACAAAAAAAGAATCAATGACGGCTACATTCTTGTAGTATCGGAAGGAGCCTCTGTCAGGCTCAGAGTCGAGTGAAAGGTAGGAGAGAGAGAGAGAGAGAGAGAGAGAGAGAGAGAGAGAGAGAGAGAGAGAGAGAGAGAGAGAGAGGCTGGGCGACCTTGAAATACGTTGCGGTTTCCACCCATGTGTCAGCTGAGACGGGCCTCTTTCTTTTACTTGTACTGAAAATAAAAAAATAATCGCAGAGTATTTCTAAAAATAAAATAAATAAACAAATGAACGTGAACAAACGTTAGCAATGACTATCGATAGAGTCTTACGTTTATTGTCAGCGGCTATTCTCATTCCCTCATTAACAAAAACAAAAGCAAAAAGAACTTAGTGTACAACTGTAGAACTGTCGAAGCATAAATCCATTCCTTTCTGTTTAATCTTGATAAGGACTTTACTGTAACAGCATACACATCCTCGTCTATAATGACAATTCTTTTCTTTATAAATCAGAGGGTTGAGTCGAAGCACACACACTCTGATGAAATTAAAGCAAAAGATTAAAATCATAGGTGACACTATCTCTACTACTATCAACAAAAGTACAAATATCTTTTTCTTAACAGACGTCTTATAATGACTTAAATATCATTAATTTTAAATTTAAAACTCAGCAGATAATCTCCAATAATCTCAATTATCTTAATTAGCTCAATTGTAATCTAAAATTCATGAAAATGATAGGGATTAACCATAGTTATCTCTAGATAATCTTTTCAAAACTCTTTAAGTAAGATTTTAAAGATTTCTTCAATACAAAAAGAACTATATAACAAAAACGGGTATCAACGAATATAAAAAGTCTATCTCTGTGTATGCAATAATAAAAACAAAAATCATATTTCATTAGCAACAGTAAAGAATGCATTTTGCTTAAGTTTCAAAATCTCGTAAGGAGTGGTACATGAACAATTCAAACATAAAATATATATATTCTTTTACTATCTCGAATTTGACTTATTTAAATTACTATACAACAGAATTTCCTCCAGAACAGGGAGAAGTTCGACTTATAACTCTTCTGTCTGTTTGCTTTTACGGGGGTGCGCATGTGGGCGCTGTTTTCTCCCCTGTTCTTTTGGCTTCTGGATCAACTTCTGCTCTCTCAAATACGGGAAACGGCTGTGTAACATTCTTGTTGTCATTTCGTGTCAGCTCTCACTCTTTCTTTATGACCAAGCTGAAATAATTTTGATAAAACATTATCATGGCTAAAACTCGCAAAGTTTTATTTTATCAATCTAACATATCTCTTCAGACAAATAATGTATATACTGCAGCTAGCAAAGAAAATAAAGAATCATTCATAGATTCACGTCCTTTATCACGTAACATCTATCTTGGAATCTCTCGGAAATCGAATAATAATCTCAATGGCGGAGTAGGGGACAAAACAAAAATAAAACAAACTTGGCATCTCAACCATATCTGGGCAGGTGGAGAATCACTTTCTCAAACATATCCCTCACTAGATATTGCAACAGCGCATCACCTCCCATAAATACACTCTGATATGGCATGCAGAAGGACCTGGCGGAGCAGGGGAACGACCCTCGCAGAGACTCCCCAATCATGTTTCCTAACGGTGCTTTCCGCGATTTCACCCCCTAGAGCAACCCCCCCCCATTATACCCCCAGTCATTCATACTCATTCGCTATCACATTCGCTATATCACTTCCAAGACAATCATCCCCTTTCTGTAAAATTCCCTTTTATTTACAACATGTTGGTTTTCCTTTCCCGGTCTCTCTGAAGAAGAGTAAAGGTGAAATCTCGGGTGGGCCGCGCGGTCACAGACTGCCTCACCAGTCCTAGGTCCCATTCTAACGAACAAACAAACATTCTACTCCCGTGAAGCTACGTTTGGGTGACACTGAAAAACCTTCCCTATTCTAGGACGGCACAAATTCCTCTAATTTACTCTTACTTTCGCCTGCATAGCGCGAAATTAAAAAACTCATCTCTAAACAATATCACAAAATTTCTTATTCTTCAAAAATAAAATGCCACACACGTATCGTAATGTTAATCCCTTCATCATAACAACATTAAAAAAACAATCTGTCATTTATGTCTTTCTTTCGCTAAAACATTACTCCCGCGGAGAAAAAAAAACAAACAAAAAAAGAAAGAACCTTGAAAACAGGCGCAATCTTAACACTCAATTTCTTACGCTTTAAGAAATTAATATAACAATGATTTCACGTACATTAAATATCAAAGATCAGTACAATTACTACAGATTTATAATAACGAGGTTGGGAGATCGAATGGTCACTTTCGCATTCCTTTCTCGAAAACCACACGTGGTCTATGAAACACTTAAAAGCAGATGCACGTATATTTCTCACTATAATTCTTACGCTTAAGAAATTAATATACTGTAATAGTGATTGCACGTATTAAATTTGTCAATTAAAAGTCGATACATTCGCGTTCTTAAAATTCAACCTAAGCATTAATACAAATAAATGGAACACACTTCCAACGCAATTTCTTTACATTACTCAAATTATAAAAAAAAACGGAGTTTATTACTGCTTATAGCTATTAGTACAAATTATCCATGTTAGTAATGGGTACAGAAATTCTACTTTTATCAACTTATTAGGCGCCACACCCCTCATAGGCAGGTTGGCTGAGTCAAAGCATAACTACAAGATAAAATGGCGGCGTCCACCGACCTCAATTTCTTTTACTAATTGTCCCATTACTCAATGGATACAGATCACAAGTACTTAGCTATTTTAAGGAGGTGGTCCTGAAGAACTTCATGGCAGAAGGCAAGGAAGGAGGGGGTTCTCCTTCTTCTCTTCGAGTAAAATCGACGAATCGCCGTCTTCTTGGTCGGATCCGGCAACTTATATTTCTTGTAATGGGCATTTTCACTCAATGCTCTGGTCACACTTCGGCTTACTAAGAAGTATCTTAGGAATAGTTCCTTAAAAGTTTCATAGTGTTCTCTGTTTGACCACTCGTCACTTCTCATCCGCAGACCCAAGTATTTCAGGAAGTCGGTCGCGGGAATTATGGACGGACATTCAAGGTCTTTTACATTTTTGCCGTCGAGGTATAAAGGTGAATTTTTGACTCGAGGCTCCTTTACAACCAGGGCACGGGGTGGGGGCTTGTCCTGCTGCGTTCCCTGTGTCACCACGGGGCTCGGAGCGGCAGGCTGTTCGTCGATGTTTGAGGCGTCGGTTTCTCTGTCGGCGTCGACCAAGTTCCTTCTCGACGGAGCGGCGTCGGCAGGAGTTTGTAGGTGCCGCACGTGCTCCTCCAGTTCGAGAGTTCTCCAGTGTTTTGCCTCGTCACTCATTTCTTGAATTGGGAGATGTTGGATTTCTGCGTTTGCCATTCTTATTTTCTTTTCTTCGCACTGGTTTCTTCTGTTATGAGAGTCTCTTCCTATGTTTTCCAGGCGTGATGATCCGTACTGCGCTGCCACCATTGACGTAAAGGTTTACTTACTACGTTATAATTATTAGTACCAGACGGGTACAAGGTAAGAATGGACAAGCAGTGATTCCTTTATCTTAATTTATTCTAGAGTACAACACATCTTTGACGCCTCAATGCCCCCACCCTATGATTATCACAATCTCTGATCTATTCGTGCCCCTGGCAAAGTTCTAACTAACTGTGTCTGCCCTGGGTGGTTCTTGAAATACCCCCGGGGCAGGGCGTGGCTTGACATCCAATCCTGCCAATGAACTCGAGTGACATCTAGTCCTGCAAATCAACGCCAGGTTCGAAGTGGAGTCCGCCCCTATTTTGGGGTGGAGCTGTTTCAACAAACCTATAGAACGGAAAAGTTCCAGGTCAGAGCGTGGCTATTGGGTAACTCTCCAGGGCATGTACATACGTACGGGTTAAATGTTTGTGTTTCTTGTGGTTTAGGAATTGGCTAACTTCTTGGCCTTTCCCACCCTCCTCCGGCACTCCATGTCGGATGCCAAGTCTCATGGGTCCGGTCATATATCTCCTTGACACTTTCTACAAACATTGGCTGTACCGCAGAAAACAATTGGGAGAGTATTCCATTTCACCCTTGACTTCTAGCCTCACATGTTTCTCTTCACGCCTTGTGGTGTTTTCGAGGACCGAGGGTCCCTTATCCTGTAGGCCTCTTGGGGGTGCATGTAATAAAATATCTGTGCCCTCGACCAACCGTTACCCCT
>JAXCGZ010012000.1:12500-35000 GCA_037179515.1 Halocaridina rubra
TATTAGTGAGGAGAGTATACCATTCTTTGGACACATATGCATTGAGAATGGAATACGTCCAGATCCAGATAAAGCTCAAACCATTAGAGACTTTTATATGCTGCAAAATAAAGCAAAAGTGCAGTGTTTTATGGGAATGTAACCTACTTAACCCCTTTCATCCCAAATCTTAATATGCATACAACACCAAAGGGTAACTCTTTCAAAAGGATACCAACTTCCAATGGCATGATGAACATCAAAATGCCACTTTCAAACGCTTAATATGCATCGCTTATTCTTTGTCCTACCTCGACCAAAGATAGCCTGTAGTCCTGTAGGTGGGTGCCAGTAGAGATGTTCTATGCACAGCACAACTTAAAGACGATAATCCTATTGCTTTTTGCATCAAAGCCTTATGGAGACAGAGTCCTGATATGCAAATATCGAACGTGAAAACTTAGCCTGTGCATTTAGAGCCAAACATTTCCATATCTAATTGTTCGGAGAACATATTATTATTCACTCCATTCATCACCCTCTAGATATGCTCTCTAAAAAAGACTTACAGCAGCACCAGACAATATTCCACAGACTCCAAAGGTATAATTGTGAGATACAGCACAAGCTTAAATTTCACTTGCTTCTTGCTGACAGTTTGTCTAGACTTTCAAAAGAGATGGAAGCAGAAAGTAGTCTAGATGGTAACCATATAACTTATACAGCTTAGTAAACAAAAATTTAGGGAATTGCGAGAATAGGCAAAAAAAAAAAAAATACAGAACTCAACCGTCTTAAGAAATGCTTTTTCCAAGAAACAGAAGAAATATCCATCAAGATATTCAACAGTTCTATCCTTTTCATGATCAACTTTTCATAAAAGAAAGGTCTCGATCAGTTTTATTATGGACCACTACATCATCCAATATTCCAATAACACCTCACCAGCTTTTTGTATTTTGTCATTCATGTATTTCTGAAATTTAGCTTGGGAGACACTTAACCCAAAAGGTAATTTAATGAGCCTAAATTTTCCTTCAGGGTTATTAAAGCTACATAAATGACTACTTTCATCACCTACATTCAGTACTCCAATAGCCATGCTTTGGATGTAACTCATAAAATACTGTCGCTCCTGCAATATGCAAGCTTATATCATCAAGTGCAGAAATCATTGGGATCCATGCACACCCTCAGAGCACCCGAATTCTTTCGTGATAGAGCAATAGAGTTAACCAAATCACATGTGCTATTAACCCAATTTTTAGCTCTAACACCAAGTTTTTCCATATCTATGAAGTTATTGAAGATTTCTCTTTTCTAGTGAATAGGAATTTTGCTAGGAGAGGCTACAACAGTAAAAGCGCTACCATTCAAATTTATATTATATATTTTTTTTTTTATTTTGAATGATCAAGTCGTCTAAAGCATTTAGTGTACATTTTCTTCAGCTTCTTTTTGTCTCAAATACACATGCTTACATCCACAGGAATATCACTTTTATTTTGGTTACAAATTTCTTTATTTGAAGTACTGGCTTAGTATTTTATGATTCTTGGTTTATAATTATCTAAGATAGAAACTGGTTTTCTGTTGGTAGCCTAATTTCTATCATAATTCCTAGCTTTTCAGATAAAAGACAAGATAGAATAGGTGAACCATCAATGTCACACATAAAACCTAGTGTCCATCCATTCAGAATGATCAAATCGCAAAGGTATATAGGTACAACCAAATTGCTCCACCCAATTTCTGTTCGCAGCTGCAGGTTTAAATGAGTTTTTGCTAGCCTGAAACATGGATTTTTCTCTTTACAATATATTTGTTTTAAAGTGATCAGTGGTAAAATATTAGCATCAACATCCATATCTGATTTTACTTAAAGCATAAGATTTCGAAAAATATCTATGGATTTTGCATTCAATTTTGCCATAAATCAGTTGATGCACACATTTACTAAATTCAGGAACGGATATAGCAAAGCTCCTCACGCTCAAAAACATCCCTTAAGTTAACATTATAGGCTTGCTTCTCAGTAGCACATTTTTCTATTTGTTTTCTATCTCTTGACTTATCTCAAGAACTTGATCAAATTATTAGTTTTCCTGCTATGACTATTCTCGAGCAAGTTTCCATTTTTGTAATTTACACACTTTAGCAAAATGGTTCTCACAATGACAAATCATGTACTTTTTTCCGTATGCTGGTCAGCATTTTGGTGGATAATTTCTATCATAATATTGATATTGTGCTCATTTCCCTTCATTGCACTAAGTGATACAGTATTACTGATAGAAAAGCTATATATAGTCAGTAGCGTAGCCTGAAAACAACGTACATACTTAATAGCTTCATCCAACTTCAAGTATCTTCCTTTTTTTGATAAGATATTGCCTTTTTTTTGGCCATCATATACCCTTGATAAGCTGGAAAGTAACACGTTCATCTTTGATAGTGGTGTCAGAAGACTTGCATAAATTATTTTTTGCTTTAAGCATACATACAATGTCATCAATAGACTCATCTTGCCTCTTTGTTAAAGTTGAAAGATCAAGCCTTATCATGCATTTATTTACAGTCCCTATCATATGTATCTTAAGTCAATCAAATACCACTGCTGGCTTTATCTTCCCATCATATGACACTATCCAAATTATTATTTACAGTCTCTATCATATATGACTTAAATTTTTCAAGCACCACTGCTGGATTTACCTTCCCAACATATGACAGCACCCAAGTTTTCTCCACCTCATGACTCTATGCCCAGCAAGCAAGAGAAAATACAGCGATATTTCTGATCATTAATAACTTTATAATTTACAACTTAGCAGTCTAGGAAATCATGCCATTCCTCATAGGCATTCATTTGGTCCATCACTTTCCAGTTGATGGTCAGGAGAGGTACTGAGCTACTTTGTAATATCTTGAAATCACTAGTTCAGGGTAGACTATTAAGTTATACTGATACACCAGTCCACCATTGCTGCTGCGGTTTTATTGTAGGCTGCACAATATTTTTGTATCCGGAGTGAAAGTTAACTAGTCTTAGTCTTGATTATCAATTCCATAGTAACAATCAAGGAAGATGTAGGACTACTGTTATCAGGGTAGTGTTGCAAACAAAGTCGGTAGAGGTGTAAAAAACAAAACAGAAAGACTTAATAGTAGGATGAATGCTCACTGCACTAATAGGCTAATCATATATTATTGATGCAATCAACCATTAAGCATAGGTTATATAAACTTAACTAGAATCAGAAATTTCGTTCAGTCAAAATTAGCTCCAAGGAGTGAAGCTGGTATTCACTTTGAATGCAGATTAAAGAAAAAAAACTATACTGGTAGACACGATAGCCTAAGGTTTCTTAACTCTATTTAGCTAATCTTATCCTCATAATATTGTACTAAGCAGGATCCATTTACATTTCACTACTTCTCCAAACATTACCTAGGCTGTCTTTTTTTAACTGGGTTCAATATTTACTGCCACCATAATATAATGTGGAGGATGGATGCAGATTACTTCAAATGATTGATAGTGACGTTTTCATATGTATTGTTTATATTCTGCAGCCCACTTTCAAAAGGTAGAATATAGTCTTAATTAATATGGTTTCTTATTTTTTTCTTATTGACTGTAATACCAAGATGAGCCACAAAATAAAATAAATATGCCTCATTTGGCCTGGGGACGAAGAAAACATAAAGTCAAGAGCAACAGAGATGGAGAGTGTAGTGACTTGTCAGATGTGGAAGGATAATAAGAAATGTGTATAGTAGTAGAATTACATTTTATTTTTTTGACAATACAAAGAATTACAAAGACAATAAAAACAAATAATAAAAAACATGAAGATACCAACAATATCACCACTTATCTGTCCATTATAAAAACATTACAATATATTCACCTTAATACGAGTTACCTCATACACCATTATTTAATATTACATTCAACATCCTGAAAATAATTTCAAAACCTCATTAACATATTTACATAAATCTACTAAAGGAAAAACTTCATTCAGCAAATTATCGAAAGAAGTAAAATCTAATTGATTATAAGCTTCACGAATATGTTGTGATAAAGGGCACTCCAGCAAAACGTGACATTCATTTTGTACTACAATATTATTACAATTATATACTCTAGCCTCTCTGGGTAACCTACTCCACCTTCCTGTTTCTATCTTTAACGTGTGAGATATTAATCTTAAGCTGGTAAAGGATACTATTAAATAGTCAGGTATATATACACTCTTTTTGTCTATCTTATGCACATCAAGACCAGAGTTAAGCTCAGATCGGTAATGAACAAACTTACTAGCACTGTCTGGCTTACAGCGTGTCTGTTGTTTTAGTTGTTCCATCGTAAATCCATTCGTTTCACCTTCCAAAGAACGTGACAGCGTTCTAACTACCAGATGTATTCTCTCGCCTGCACAGGTCAAATATCATATGAAATGGTTCATCGAGATTTTTGTTATTAAATTTTGACCTAAAATATGTTTTTCTTTTCTTAATGGTTTCATTATGACAGGTGTTTATTCCCACTTCAACCAAACATAAGTAAGATGGAGTAGTGATTCTCACATCCAACAGGCACTTGACTAATTTATTATATAATTGTTCTATGCATTTTACATTAGATGTTAACCAACTCTCCAAACTATACTGCAGAGAAGCAGTAAGGGCAGCATTGAAAACTTTCATATTATACAGAAAAGGCGTAGTGGTATTTGCAGCACAAAACACAGCAAACTTATTACATGATGGAGTAGTTGAGGTTACATGAAGTGCTAGTACTGACTCCATAGTTCCCAAGTCTGTAAACCATGCCCCCAAATATAGATATCTAGGACAATATTGGATAACGAAGGTATCCATGATGAAAGGTTCCCTATCTTTTTCATTACCATTTACCACAAAAAAAACTTCGTCTTTTTTTCATTTTTAACCATGCCATATTCAGAGCAGTATTCAGATAAGATTATATGTTTCCTATAGCACATAATCCGAGACGTCGCCAAGATGACTGTGTCATCCATCAGCAATAAAGCGTGTAATATCTAAGGATATTTGATGTTGATGTAGGTAGAGAAAAAGAACCGTGACTGGAGGAAGACTTAAATCGAACTTTCCTGGACAGTCCTATCTAAGGCCGAAAGACATTCAGCTGTAGTATAACAAAGGGTGGCAGATGCCATGAGACAACCTACTACATAGTCTATACAATATTATCACACAAATTATAAGTTATTTTGAGTCGAAAATGAAACCCGACAAGTAGACGAGGAGGTGCAAGCTTAGAGGTCATTTCCATGAGAAAAAGAGTTAAGCAAGTATTGTAGATGCACTCACATATACGCATGCACACACACGTACACCCGTATATGCATGCACACACATACACACTTATATTTAGAAGTTGTTCAATTCTTGCAAAAGTAAGTTGGTCCATGGCACCAGCTGCCCGTTGCGATACTATAACTGAAGGTTTTTAGGCCTTTAGCAAGGCTGTCCAGGGCAACTCGATACTAAGTCTTCCTGCAGTTACAGCTCTTTTTCTATTCTTATATGAACATCGAATATTCTTGGATATTCTCTTATCATCACTTTACATGTGACAAGTCAGAACACTCCCCATATATGTTTATCTTTGTTTTATATTTTCATCGTGCCCAGGCCCGATGAGGGTATATTTTCTTTTTTGTCCATTCTGGTGTCACACTCATAAGAAAAGAGAATTTTAAAATTTTAAAAGTGGTATTTATGTATCTTTGAAGAGGGGAAGAGAGGCATAACTAAATTATGGGCCTGATTCATTGAATAGCACAGATTTCAGTCCTCTTGGTATTTTTCAGCTTTTATTTGTGAGAAAAAGAAATGGCTGCAGAGAAGGCAGGTCTACACTAGCAATCCTCCTACAATATTCATGATGAGGTAAACCTACTGTTACGAGAAAGAAAGGGCTGAGCATATTGCATATTATTAGCTTTTTTCAGAAGCAACTGATACAGTCCCACTTGGGAGACTCATTGAAAAGCCGCAGGTAAACTGTAAGAATAAATAAAAATGTCTTGGAGTGAATAAGAAGGTTTTTTAGGATGAAGGGAGCATAGGGTCAAAGTTAGACATCCTTTGTTTGACTAGAGAAATGGAGCATTGGGGGTCTGAAGGGATCACTTTTAGTGACGGTTCTGTACCTCAAAAATATTAATGATCTGCTGGAATTTGTAAATGCATTTTAAATATGCATGCAGGTGACATGGAGCTTACAAAGAGAGGGAAAGACGATAACACTGGTAAAGAACTTCATGAAAACTTTTGCTGGGTGGACAGACAAAAGATTAATAGCAATCAGTACTGCAAAGCATAAAGTAATGAAATTTACAAGAGCGCAAGAATGTCCATGTATGGGTATTCAGTAGCAGGAGAGGAACTTATAAAAAAATAAAAATAATAAATAAAAAAATAAAAAAACAGATCTAAAGGTATATGCAGTTTATCTCCGGAAATGCTTATAAATGGCATAGTTAAGGCAGCTTATGCTCTCTGACTTACATGAGGATGACCTTCAGGTATATGAATAAGGAAATGCTCAGAAATATTTACATAACTAATGTAAGGCTTATGCATGAATATCCATCACCCACCTGGAATTCACACTTGAAAAACCATATAAAGAAAATGGAGAATGTTCACTAGCAAGTTACAAAGCTGGTGACAGAGGTACATAATCTCAATTATCAGGTAAGGCAGAAGTAGTTAGACTTACCATCACTCGAACTAGAAGGAGGAGGAGGGATATTCTTATGGTTCTTAAATACCTTCGGTATTTTTGAGTTAGTGGATAGAGAGAGATATCTTAATTTTGGTAGCTTTTGAATCAGAGGTCACAATTTGAAGTTTCTTAAAATTCTTTTTTGCAGGATATAAAACAAGGACATATGTAGGCGAGGCTATCTAACAATTGCAATTCCCTAAGCCAGAAAACAGTATTTGCTAAAAGGACAGATATGATAAGTTACAGTGAGTAAACAATGAAATTAGGCAAGAGTCTGGGAGTTACGAGCTTAGGGTTCTTTCTTGTGAACACAATTAGGTAAATTAAATTAGATTAACACATTCACATGCATAAATGCATGCACAAATACATATCTGGAAAGCAATTGGAAGTTTTGGAGATTTCAAGATGCCTAAAGAGGCAAATGTGCTACCTATATTCAAAAGGGAAAGGCGAGCAACAGCCTCATTCCAAAGTCTTGTTTTAGTTAATAGTATAGTTGCAAAGGAAAGAGAAAACACATTTCTCTTCCCTCCGGGTCCTTCATCTTTTTATCAGTGCAAGATCATAGCTTTGCATAAGGAAGGGTTTTGCTAAAAAAACTTGCTACAATTTTATGGTAAATTAAGTGCAAATCTCACAAGAGAGGGATAAGCACATTGCAGATTATTTGCTTTTCAGAAGGCATTTAATGCGGGCCCACAGAAAAATTGGATTTGTCCTGTGATAGATAAGAACTTATTTAAAAGGAAAGGATCGGAGGGTCAATACGAAATATAGTATCTGGGTGGAGAAAGGGTAACCATAGGGATCCAAAAGGATAAGTTTTAAAACCACATCTATTCTTTATAAAAGTACATGAATTGCTTTATTCTGTAAATGCATTTTAAATGTACTTGCAAGTGTTGCAAAGGCTGAAAAGAGAGTGAAAGAAGGAAATGGTGGTGGAAGACTTCAGGAAGCTCTAATATGTCTGCATTAAAGAAGAGGCTAATGGCCAATAAGATCCACTACTTCAGAGCTTAAAGTTATGAAATGGAAAAGGGTAATAGGAAGAAGAACCTCAAAAAATATGTTAATGAAAAAGATCTAGGGGTAAATGTTTTGGCAGATTTGTCTCCATGAATGCACGTTAATGGTATATCAAAGGCAGCATACACATTGTTAGGAAATGTGAAAATGGTTTTCAGATATATGCATCAGGAAATTTTCAGATATATTTACATGACCTATGTGAGGGGTAAGCTTTAATAAGTAGCAGATTTCACAAACCCACACTTTAAAGAACATATAAATTAAATGGAGAAAGTTCAGACACATCCTATAAAGCTGGTGACAGAGATACATAATCTCAGTTATTAGAAGAGGCTGAAGTGGTTAGACTTACCATCTCTTGAGGTTAGATGGAAGAGGGGATATATGGCATGGTTTTTTTTGTATTTACCATCATGATATTGTCAGAGTTGATAGGTAGCGATATTTTCATGTGGGTGGCTCTTGAATCAGATGTCGGAGTCTGAAGCATTATGAGAAAACTTGCAGGATGCTAAACTATTTTAAGTGTAAGGCATAGAGACATAGGTCTAATATATTGACCTGTTTCATTGATAACTATAGTTTCGTATGTTATGGAGAAGCCACAATTCTCATCTCTTAGAGGCCTTCAACAAATAATCAGAGAGAAAACGCGGCTATAGAGAAGATAGGTCTACATTAACAAACTTACTAGAAATTTATTATGAGAAAACACCTGATCTTACAAGAAAGAGAATGCTGAGCACACTGCACATTGACTTTTCAGAATGTATTTCATACCGTCCCACAAGGGAGATTCATTACGAAGCTGCAAAAATTGGGAAGAATATCTTGCAATATCTTGGAGTGGATGAAAACTAATTGAGGATGAAAGGCAGAGAGGGTCAGAATAAAACATGAAATATCTGATTGGAGAACGGGTAGCTGTAGGTGGTAAGCAGTGATCAATTTATTTATTTTCTTTATTTGGCATTTCAGTTCCTTATAAATGTTAATGATGTTTTTTTTAAATTTGTAAATGCACATTTCAATATATTTAGAGGTGATGCAAAGGTTGCAAAAAGAGCAAAAGACGAAAATAGTAATCGGGAGCTTCAGGGAGACCTAAATAGTCTTAAGAAATGGACAGACAAGTGCCTAATGAGATTCCGTACTTCAAAATGTAATGCAATGATATGGGCAAGAGTACAAGATCGCCCATGTTTGGATAAGCAAATGTTAAGAAATATTTTCAGTATTCTAGGTAAGGCCTGAAAAGGAATATGCAACACCCCTATGATTTCCGCACTTTAAAGAAAAAAGTTGGAGAAGGTTCATATACATGCTTTGAGGCTTGTGACTGAGAAACACAATCTCAGTTTTGAGCAATGACTGCAGGAGTTAAACTTACCACCACTCGAAGCTATTGGAAGTATTGGGGATATGGTACTGGATTGTGCATTCATTCAGGGCTTTGACAGATTTCATAGTGAATATTACATTGATAATGGTGAATCTAGAATCAGAGGTCATGGGTAGAAAATTTTTAATAAACCTTCTTCGCAGTATGTAGGCATTTAATTGGCAATAGATAAGTAAGGCAGTGACATATACTAAATGCGTTCAAAATTTAAGGAAAGATAGGCGACAGAGAGTGAAAAATTTAACTAATCAGGAGAGGGGGAGTTACAGGCACAGAGCTCTTTCCAGAGAGTACAATTAAGTAAATACAATTAAGTAAAGATCCACCACAAAACAACAACTCCAATAATAACAACATCAACAACAAAAACAACAGCAACAACAACAACAACAACTATTATTACTTATTTAGTATTTAGATATCATGTACTGTGTATCAGTAAACTTTAGCATGAGTCACCCGTTGAAAAAACTGAACAATATGTACTGTTTAAGGCGTTCATCAGTGAAAATATTAGTTATAGGTATAGATGGAAACATAAGGAAAACTATTCAAAAGAAGATAGCAAGGGAATGAATGATCACTTTACAAGCTTCGACTTTTGGACCATTTTGAACTCCAAATGTTATTGGTTTTACGTCACGGACTCTCTTTTCTATTAAAGGCTATGCCTGTGCCATATTCCGAAGGACCTTGGCTTTGGCAAGTGCGGCTGTTACCCTAAGAGAATTCCCTTTCTAAGCTCAGATCGCGCCGGGCCTGGATCCCACGACCTGACGAATCAATGTCACGAACTTTACCATTTGCCCTCAAAGGCCATAATGAAATCATTAATGCCAAAGAAAAATGGTTCATTAATGAATATAGAAGTGCTAAGGAAAGGAGAAATAAGTGCTGGAATAGGCTAAGAGAGAGGAACAGCTTAAATATTTAGTAGGAGCATAAAAAGAGTAAGTAATATATATATTTCCATATGTAAGAAGAGTAGGAAAGTAACATTCGAAATGATCTTGGGATAATGCTAAACTTTCACAGCTTCGTCAGAAGGAAATTAAAGGTCAATGGACGAGTTATAAAGTTGTAAGGAGCATGGAGGAGGCTAATAAAAAGCTTGGGCTGTTATTACATCACATTGCCTCTTCATCTGCAGAAGCATGACAAGTCTTACTGGATATAGGTGCTTTTGAAGTTGTGGTATCCTCATAAGAATGTAATGTACTATCATATGTAGCATTTTACACTATATTTCAAAAGTGGAGGAGAAAGACATCTCTCACCTATAGGACAGGTTCAGTGATTCTCAGCCAGTAAAAGGCGAATAATGACAAGAATCTGCGAAAATACTTTGGAATAGATCAAATTCATTTAGATGGGAAAGAGCTGAGGCTCATTAGAAGATTTGTGGCGTCAGAGTGAAAGAAGATTAGTAGTGGTGTTCCACAGGGATCAGTTTTAGGATCACTTTTGCTCTTTATTAATGTAGAGCTTTAGCAGAATACGAGGACAAGACTGACCTGGTAAGTGCATTGTAAAGTAATGGTATTAGGCAGAAGCACAAGAAGCTCTTTGTTCAATGTCATCCTAAACACTGATGTAAAACTCAAAGCCTTAACTATCTACAGCATTGTGAACATATAATTATCACTCGGATAGAAAATAAAGGAATCTTAGAGGGAAGGAAGCTAGGGATCCAAGTATTAGCAGATATGTTTCTAAAAATGCTTGTTAATGTCATAATATTGACGGCTCACACTTTATTTTTAGCACATATTCTCTTTTTTATGAGTGTGACACCGGGACAGGCAGAAACTGCCCTCATCAATAAAGGCCCGGGCACGAGAAAATACCAAGACGAAGGAAAATAAAAAGGTTAAGGGTAAAGCAGAGATGAGGTAATGTCACACAAAGGAAAACGACAGACAGAAAAAACAGTCAAAGTACAGAGGACCCAGAGATATGGAGGACTAGGCGCTGAGATGACGATATATCTGCTTTTTGAAGGATGAAAGGTCATAAGAATTAGGAAAGACAGAAGGAGGAAGAGAGTTCCAGAGTCTGAAGGTAGATGAGAAGAAGCAGTCGCTGCACCGACCAATCTGCGAGCTACAAATCACCATTGATCAGAAAAAAATATCAATATATTGGAAAAATTTCAGAGGTATGTTACCCCATTTATGGGAAGAATGAAGGATAAGTTAATAGTTGTTTAACAGGGAGCGATAATTTAATGGAAAAGTTTCATGACTAAGAAGTAAACAGTTTGGCGCTCTGTACACCCTCTTCCGTGCAAGATGCATGAAGTACAATCTTAGTGTATACTTAGTTGATAGCTAGCATTTGCTAAGTTAGGAATGCTAAAACCACGAATATGGAGTTGCGAATATTAAACTTTCCAGTATACAAACACACACACACACACACACACACACACACACACACACACACACACACACACACACACACACACACACACACACACACACACACACACACACACACACACACACACACACACACAAATTCGAATTTTCCTTCAGGTTTGACTTTTGTTTTTCTTTTTCTTTTTATACTTAAATTACCATGGTCAAGTTTTTAAGTTAAGATGTGTGTTACCAGAAAGGAGACAAACTGAGTCACTAAATAGCACTTATATGGAGATATAAAAATTCTGTGTGAAGGTAAATTAGAAGTTTTTCTCTTTTCTTTTCTTTTTTTTCCTCTTTCTCGTCTTCTTTCTATATTCTGTGAGAGGGAGAACATAAAAATGAAGCCATCTCTGTCCCAAACCTCTCCCACCCATGGGTCGGGAGAAGGGGTAGTCATCAGAGGACTTAAACAGAGAATCAAGAAGTTAGAGGAAATGGTTACAAGCCTTGATGATAAAATTCGGAATATGGATGGAGAAATGAAAGAGAATGAAACACTCAGAGAACAAATAAGATCTTTGGAGGAAGCAAATAAAGCACAAGGGCAGGAGAGAAAGGAACTAGAAAAAAGAATAAAGAAGCTGGAAGGGGAAAAGAGTCAACTAGAATCTAGAATTTCTAAACAAGAAGATAAAAACAAACAGCTAAATGACAACCTAAAGGAATTAGATGTTAGTTCACTGCTCTCTTCTGAGAGAGACGAGATTGCTGCTTGGAATGTTCAGATTAAGGAAAACATTGAACAGTTCAGAAAAGAGTTCCAGGAGCTGAATATGGAAAATGATGCCATGAAAACGTCCTTTGCTGATGCACTAAAGGGGAATGTGGCAGTAAAAGAGGCTGTAAAGGTGGTGGCACTGGAAAACATACAAACAGTTGACTATAAAGAGACGGTAATCGAAAAAATGAAAGACGTTGTGATGGAAAGGGCAAACCCACTCATCAGACAGGCACTTGATAAGGAGAAGACAGTGGTAATCTCAGGCATAAGTGAATCCCAGGAGCCAACATGGCAGGGGAGACTTGAAGAAAATAAAGCTAACGTTGTAGACCTGATAAGAAAGCTTGGAGTAGTATGTGGTCCTGAGGATATTGTAAACATACACCAACTAGGTAAATATTCAAGGGAAGGAAAGCCGAGACCAACAAAAGTAACCTTTGAGAGAGGGGAGACATGTAGGGAAATATTGTTGAGAAAAAAAAAGTCTAAAAGACCTTCAAGAATGCAAAGAAGTGTTCATTAGACGATGCAGAACACAGGAAGAGATGGGAAAGATCAAAAACTTGTTGCAAGAGGCAAGAAGGTTAAATGATGAAAGAAATGAAGAAGAGAAGAAAAATTTTCGTTACAGAATACTTCCAGACAAAGGGGAGATAAAGAAGATAATGACAGAAGATCAGGGGATGGGGCCTCATTAAGATTGTTATACACAAATGCTGATGGATTAGCTGGTAAGGCAGTAGAATTAAAAGATAGGATTCACAACAGTAAGGCAGATATAGTAGCAATTACAGAGACTAAGTTGAGTGAGGACATAAACAGTGTCACAGTTTTTCCTAAGGGCTTCAGAATACTAAGGGTCGAAAGATCTGAGAGGACTGGTGGAGGGATAGCACTGCTCATAAGTGAGAGGATTCAAGTTGAAGAAATAAACTTGGCTATAGAAAGTGAGTTCAGGGAATTTCTTGTTGCTCGCATAAATACTGGGTCAGAGAGCATTATAATAACTGTTGTATACAACCCACCAAGGAACCAAAATAGGCTTGAAATTTATGAGGAAAGTCATATAGGTACGATTGAAGTCATAAACTCAGTTGTTAACATGGCGCGGGAGAAAAAATGTAGGATTTTGATTATGGGAGACTTTAATCATAAAGAGATAGATTGGATAAATCTTGACCCACACAGTGGTGAGGACTCATTTGGGGCAAGATTCCTAGATTGCGTACAAGGGAATTTCCTACACCAACATGTAATGGAACCAACAAGAGCCAGGGGTGGGGATGAGCCATCGCTACTTGATCTGGTGTTCACAGATAATGTGTTGGATATTGAAAATATTGAGTATGAACCACCAATTGGAAAGAGTGACCACTGTGTGTTGTTGATGGAGTATATCATTGAAGATATTCTTCCTGAGAGTAGAGGCACTGAGGACATGAGGAGGAACTATCCGAAAGGAGATTACATCAAAATGAATGAGCTTTTTGCAGTTATTGACTGGAGAACCTTATTTTACAACAAATCTGTACAAGAAATGTATGACATCTTTTGTGAGAAATATGGGAAGATAGTAGATTGCTGCATACCTGTCACCAAAGTAGGTGTAATTCATGCCAGAGAGAAATGGTTCGATAATGGGTGTAAAAGAGCTAAGGAGTGGAGAGACAAATGCTGGAAAAGGTATAGGAGGAGAAAAAACATAAATGCCTGGCAAACCTACAAAAGAGCAAGAAATGACTACCTAAGTAAAAGGAGAGAGGCAGAGAGAGATTATGAGAGGGACATCACCAGGAAGGCTAAAGAAAATCCCAAGCTTTTCCACAGCTTTATCAGAGGAAAACTGAAGGTAAAAGAACAGGTTTTAAGGCTAAAGAGAGCGGATGGAAGCATCACTGAGACGGACGAAGAGATCTGCAAAGAATTGAACAAGGAGTTTCAGTCAGTATTTACAGTAGAAAATACCCCACCCCCTCAGATTGCAGTGATAGAAGCTCAAGGGCCGGTACTAGAGAACATCAACCTTACAGCCACAGAGGTATGCAAAGCGCTGATGGATTTAGATGTTCATAAAGCTACAGGTCCTGATGACATATCCCCTCATGTGCTTAAAAAATGCGCAAACACAATATCAGTGGCACTAAGTATCATATTTAAGGAGTCACTGGAGTCGGGGGAGATTCCAAGATGCTGGAAACAAGCAAATGTGATACCTATCTTCAAAAAGGGAAGGAGGGATACGGCTCTGAACTATAGACCAGTTTCCTTGACCAGCATAGTTTGCAAACTTATGGAGAAACTACTAAGGAAACATATCTCTCTTCACTTGGAATCCTTCAACTTTTTGTCAGTGAGGCAACATGGCTTCAGAGAAGGAAGATCAACAGTAACAAACTTATTAGAATTTTATGATGAGGTAAGCCAAATCTTACAGGAAAGAGAGGGCTGGGCAGATTGCATATTCCTAGACTTCCAGAAAGCGTTTGACACTGTTCCACATGGGAGACTTATTAGGAAGCTGCAAGCAATGGCTAGAATAGGTGGAAATGTCTTGGAATGGATAAAAACTTACTTAGAAGGAAGGGAACAGAGGGTTAGAGTAAGACACTCAGTGTCTGAATGGAGAAGAGTTAGTAGTGGAGTTCCACAGGGTTCAGCTTTAGGGCCACTTTTGTTCCTTGTATATGTAAATGACCTACCAGAGTCTGTAAATTCATTCATGAATATGTTTTCAGATGATGCAAAGATTGTGAAGAAAGTAAAAAACGAGAACAATGGTAGAGAACTTCAGGAGGATCTAAATAATCTGCATGAGTGGTCCGAAAAGTGGCTAATGAAATTCAATACCTCAAAATGTAAGGTAATGAGAATGGGTACAAGTGCAAGAAGGCCCAAGCTTGACTACTCGGTGGCTGGAGTACAACTTCAAGAGACAGAAAATGATAGAGATCTAGGAGTAAACATACTGGCAGATTTGTCTCCAGAAATACATATAAATGGCGTAGTAAGGGCAGCATATGCATTCTTATCAAACGTAAGGGTAGCCTTCAGGCACATGGACAAGGAAATGTTCAGAAATATTTATGTAACCTATGTGAGGCCAAAACTCGAATATGCAGCCCCCTTTTGGAATCCGCACTTGAAAAAGCACATAGCTAAGCTTGAAAAAGTTCAAAAACATGCCACGAAACTGGTGCCAGAAATACGCAATCTCGGTTATGATGAGAGGCTGAGGGAATTAGACTTGCCATCACTCGAAGCTAGAAGAGTAAGGGGGGATATGGTGACAGTCATTAAATTCCTTCATGGTTATGATAGAGTGGATAGGGATCGATATTTCGATATGGCTGGCTCTAGAACTAGAGGTCATAGTTTGAAGCTTCGGAAGAAAACTTGTTTGCAGGATGTAAGGAAATACTTTTTCAGTGTAAGAGTAGTTGATAATTGGAATTCGCTAAGCGAGGAGGTAGTTAATGCTATCTCAATCCATAGTTTTAAGGACAGGTATGATAAGTATCACTAAGTCTAAAAATGGAACCGATCAGGAGACGGGAAGATACGAGCTTTGGGCTCTTTCCCGTAAACACAATTAGGTAATCACAATTAGGTAATCACACACACAAACACAAATACACACGCACACACACACACACACACCAATACACACGGAGAGACTATGAGAGGGACTTCACCAGGAAGGCTAAAGAAAATCCCAAGCTTTTCCAAAGCTTTATCAGAGGAAAACTGAAGGTAAAAGAACAGGTTTTAAGGCTAAAGAGAGCGGATGGAAGCATCACTGAGATGGATGAAGAGATCTGCAAAGAATTGAACAAGGAGTTTCAGTCAGTATTTACAGTAGAAAATACCCCCCCCCCCCTCAGATTGCAGAGATAGAAACTCAAGGGCCGGTATTAGAGAACATCAACCTTACAGCCACAGAGGTATGCAAAGCGCTGATGGATTTAGATGTTCATAAAGCTACAGGTCCTGATGACATATCAACTCATGTACTTAAAAAATGCGCAAACTCAATATCAGTGGCACTAAGTATCATATTTAAAAAGTCATTGGAGTCAGGAGAGATTCCAAGATGCTGGAAACAAGCAAATACCTATCTTCAAAAAGGGAAGGAGGGATACGGCTCTGAATTATAGACCAGTTTCCTTGACCAGCATAGTTTGCAAAAGTTATGGAGACACTACTAAGGAAACATATCTCTCTTCACTTGGAATCCTTCAACTTTTTGTCAGTGAAGCAACATGGCTTCAGAGAAGGTAGATCAACAGTAACAAACTTATTAGTATTTTATGATGAGGTAAGCCGAATCTTACAGGAAAGAGAGGGCTGGGCAGATTGCATATTCCTAGACTTCCAGAAAGCATTTGACACTGTTCCACATGGGAGACTTATTAGGAAGCTGCAAGCAATTGCTAGAATAGGTGGAAATGTCTTGGAATGGATAAAAACTTACTTAGAAGGAAGGGAACAGAGGGTTAGAGTAAGACACTCAGTGTCTGAATGGAGAAGAGTTAGTAGTGGAGTTCCACAGGGTTCAGTTTTAGGGCCACTTTTGTTCCTTGTATATGTAAATGACCTACCAGAGTCTGTAAATTCATGCATGAATATGTTTGCAGATGATGCAAAGATTGTGAAGAAAGTAGGAAACGAGAACAATGGTAGAGAACTTCAGGAGGATCTAAATAGTTTGCATGAGTGGTCAAAAAAGGGGCTAATGAAATTCAGTACTTCAAAATGTAAGGTAATGAGAATGGGTACAACTGCAAGAATGCCCAAGCTTGACTACTCGGTGGCTGGAGTACAACTTCAAGAGACAGAAAATGAGAGAGATCTAGGAGTAAACCTACTGGCAGATTTGTCTCCAGAAATACATATAAATGTCATAGTAAGGGCAGCATATGCATTCTTATCAAATGTAAGGGTAGCCTTCAGGCACATGGACAAGGAAATGTTTAGAAATATTTATGTAACCTATGTGAGGCCAAAACTCGAATATGCAGCCCCCTTTTGGAATCCACACTTGAAAAAGCACATAGCTAAGCTTGAAAAAGTTCAAAGACATGCTACGAAACTGGTGCCAGAAATACGCAATCTCAGTTATGATGAGAGGCTGAGGGAATTAGACTTACCATCACTCGAAGCTAGAAGATTGAGTGGGGATATGGTAACAGTCTTTAAATTCCTTCATGATTATGATAGAGTGGATAGGGATCGATATTTTGATATGGCTGGCTCTAGAACTAGAGGTCATAGTTTGAAGCTTCGTAAGAAAACTTCTTTGCAGGATGTAAGGAAATACTTTTTCAGTGTAAGAGTAGTTGATAATTGGAATTCGCTAAGCGAGGAGGCAGTTAATGCTATCTCAATCCATAGTTTTAAGGACAGGTATGATAAATATCACTAAGTACAAAATGGAACCGATCAGGAGACTGGAAGATAAGAGCTTTGGGTTCTTTCCCGTAAACACAATTAGGTAATCACAATTAGGTAATCACACATACTTCATGTTTTTGGACAAGGAGCAATATTTTGATATGGGATGACTCTAGAACTAGATGTCATAGTTTTTAAGATTCGTAAGAAAACTTCCTTACAGGATGTAAAGAAGTACTTTTTATTTTAGTATATAAATAGTTGATGATTGGAATCTGCTCATAGAGGGGTAGAATGCTTCTTACATCCGTAGGTTTAAGGACAAATACGATGTGGCATTGCTTAAAAGGCGAAGCCGATCGGAGAAGGGGAACTAAGAGCATAGGGTCCTTTTCCGTGATCATAATTAGATAAATACAATTAGACAACTATACACACACATACACAGACACACCCTCGCACACACACACACATACTTATGATAGAGTGGATAGGGATCGATATTTTGATATGGCTGGCTCTAGAACTAGAGGTCATAGTTTGAAGCTTCGTAAGAAAACTTCTTTGCAGGATGTAAGGAAATACTTTTTCAGTGTAAGAGTAGTTGATAATTGGAATTCGCTAAGCGAGGAGGTAGTTAATGCTAGCTCAATCCATAGTTTTAAGGACAGGTATGATAAGTTTCACTAAGTATAAAATGGAACCGATCAGGAGACGGGAAGATACGAGCTTTGGGCTCTTTCCCGTAAACACAATTAGGTAATCACAATTAGGTAATCACTCAAGCGCACGAACATACACACGCAGACTCCAATTATGAATCTCCATTTTCAAACCTCACATGTGTTAAATTTCTATTAGTCGTAGTTGGTCAGTCAATGGGTAAAGAATACCGTGTAATAATCTTTCAAATTTCATCTTCATTTTTCCGAAAAAAAATTTTTTCATTGTGATTTATTAACAGTGATGCTATAACGAATTGAAGTTTTTGATATATATATATATATATATATATATATATATATATATATATATATATATATATATATATATATATATATATATATATATATATATATATATATATATATATATATATATATATATATTATATATATATATATATATATATATATATATATATAAATATATATTTATATATATATATATATATATATATATATATATATATATATATATATATATATATATATATATATATATATATATATATATATATATATATATATATATATATATATGTATATATTATATATATATATATATATATATATATATATATATATATATATATATATATATATATATATATATATATATATATATATATATATATATATATATATATATATATATATATATATATATATATATATATATATATATATATATATATATATATATATATATATATATATATATATATATATATATATATATATATATATATATATATATATATATATATATATATATATATATATATATATATATATATATATATATATATATATATATATTATATACATATATATATATATATATATATATATATATATATATATATATATATATATATATATATATATATATATATATATATATATATATATATATATATATATATATATATATATATATATACATACATATACCTTGGCTGTTTCCCCCTTTAATTGGGGGGTAGCCGTATATATATATATATATATATATATATATATATATATATATATATATATATATATATATATATATATATATATATATATATATATATATATATATATATATATATATATATATATATATATATATATATATATATATATATATATATATATATATATATATATATATATATATATATATATATATATATATACATACATATATATATATATATATATATATATATATATATATATATATATATATATATATATATATATATATATATATATATATATATATATATATATATATACATATATATATATATATATATATATATATATATATATATATATATATATATATATATATATATATATATATATATATATATATATATATATATATATATATATATATATATATATATATATATATATATATATATATATATATATATATATATATATATATATATATATATATATATATATATATATATATATATATATATATATATGTATATATATATATATATATATATATATATATATATATATATATATATATATATATATATATATATATATATATATATATATATATATATATATATATATATATATATATATATATATATATATATATATATATATATATATATATATATATATATATATATATATATATATATATATATATATATATATATATATATATATATATGTATCTATATATGTATATATATATATATATATATATATATATATATATATATATATATATATATATATATATATATATATATATATATATATATATATATATATATATATATATATATATATGTATCTATATATGTATATATATATATATATATATATATATATATATATATATATATATATATATATATATATATATATATATATATATATATATATATATATATATATATATATATATATATATATATATATATATATATATATATATATATATATATATATATATATATATATATATATATATATATATATTTATATATATACAAATAAGCACATTACATATGTGAAAACATGAATCATTTTTTACCCCGACAGGGACTCGAACCTAGGACTTATAATTACTAAGTCAAGGCACTACCACTACACCACAGAAGGTTAAAAGGAATCCAACCTTATAGCTTATATCTGCTATACTTAGGAATGAAAGCATTCTAACTGAATGCCACTATGTTCATATTACAGATTCCCCAACCTCACTCGTGGCTTCATTTTAGCATTTAATTCAATTCCCAATCTCTTTCGGGCCATGAAATACAAATAAGCACATTACATATGTGAAAACATGAATCATTTTTTACCCCGAGTGGGAATTGAATTAAATGCTAAAATGAAGCCACGAGTGAGGTTGGGTAATCTGTAATATGAACATAGTGGCATTCAGTTAGAATGCGTTCATTCCTAAGTATAGCAGATATAAGCTATAAGGTTGGATTCCTTTTAACCTTCCGTGGTGTAGTGGTAGCGCCTTGACTTAGTAATCATAAGTCCTAGGTTCGAGTCCCAGTCAGGGTAAAAAATGATTCATGTTTTCACATATGTAATGTGCTTATTTGTATTTCATGGCCCGAATGGGACTGGGAATTGAATTAAATGCTAAAATGAAGCCACGAGTGAGGTTTTGGAATCTGTAATATGAACATAGTGGCATTCAGTTAGAATGCGTTCATTCCTAAGTATACCAGATATAAGCTATAAGGTTGGATTCCTTTTAACCTTCTGTGGTGTAGTTTTAGCGCCTTGATTTAGTAATTATAAGTCCTAGGTTCGAGTCCCGGTCGGGGTAAAAAAAAAAATAATAATTCATATGTATATATATATATATATATATATATATATATATATATATATATATATATATATATATATATATATATATATATATATATATATATATATATATATATATATATATATATATATATATATATATATATATATATATATATATATATATTTATATATATATATATATATATATATATATATATATATATATATATATATATATATATATATATATATATATATATATATATATATATATATATATACATATATATATATATATATATATATATATATATATATATATATATATATATATATATATATATATATATATATATATATAAAATATATATGTATATACTATATATACATATATATATATATATATATATATATATATATATATATATATATATATATATATATATATATATATATATATATATATATATATATATATATATATATATATATATATATATATATATATATATATATATATATATATATATATATATATATATATATATATATATATATATATATATATATATATATATATATATATATATATATATATATATATATATATATATATATATATATATATATATATATATATATATATATATATATATATATATATATATATATATATATATATATATATATATATATATATATATATATATATATATATATATATATATATATATATATATATATATATATATATATATATATATATATATATATATATATATATATATATATATATATATATATATATATATATATATATATATATATATATATATATATATATATATATATATATATATATATATATATATATATATATATATATATATATATATATATATATATATATATATATATATATATATATATATATATATATATATATATATATATATATATATATATATATATATATATATATATATATATATATATATATATATATATATATATATATATATATATATATATATATATATATATATATATATATATATATATATATATATATATATATATATATATATATATATATATATATATATATATATATATATATATATATATATATATATATATATATATATATATATATATATATATATATATATATATATATATATATATATATATATATATATATATATATATATATATATATATAT
>JAXCGZ010012000.1:42500-47659 GCA_037179515.1 Halocaridina rubra
AAAAAGATGTTTTGAAAGGAAGTTTAAAGATTGAGGAAAGGTGAATGTGGTAGGGATGAGAGGGTGAAAGGAGCAGATAGGCAAGTGCTAGAGGATGAAATAAAGGTGAGAGAGAGATGAGCTAATTATATCAAGAACCTGATGAATGAGGAAGATGACAGAGAGGCAGACATTGCAGCAGTGGAAAACGAATGGAGAATGCCAATGTTAAGAGATGAGAATGATAGAGATATAACAAAAGAGGAGGTACGTTTGGCATTGAGAGCAACGAAAGCAGGTAAAACACCAGGGATAGATGGGTGTCATGCTGAATGCTTGTCAAAAGGTAGGGAGGCATTAGTAGAATGGATGTTTCAGGAAAGGGAGGGTCCCAATTGATTGGAGGAGTGCATGTGTAGTTCCACTTTACAAAAGGAAGGGAGATAGTAGTTTTAGAGTAATTAGTGTATTGAGTGTAGTTGGTAAGCTATATGGAAGAGTGTTAATCTAGAGAATTAGGAGAGGTACTGAGATATTGATTGGGGAAGAACAGTGTGGGTTCAGGAAAGGAAGAGGATGTGTTGATCAGGTGTTTGCGGTAAAACAGGTGTGTGAGAGGTTCTTGGAGAAAGGTAGGGACAGGGTAGATAGAGAGGGATTGTGGAGGGTGTTGCAACAGTATGGAATAAAAGGAAGTTTGTTGAATGCGGTGAAGAGTTTTCATACAAATATTAGAGCATGCATGAGAGTTGGGAATGGTATGAGTGATTGGTTTGAGGTAAATGTTGGGTTATGTAAAAGTTGTGTAATGTCGCCATAGTTGTTTAATGTGTATATGGATGGAATGGTAAGGGAAGTAAATGAAAAAGTTTTTGACAGAGGCTTGGAATTAGTGAATAGAGAGGTAAATCACAGCTTGAAGGAAGCAAGTAAATGCCTAGGTGGGTTGAAATGTGTAATGAGAAACAGATATTTTGGAATGAATGCAAAGAGAAGAATCTATGAAGGTGTGACTTTGCCGACTGCATTGTATGGAGCAGAGACTTGGAATGCAAGAGAGGATAAAAAAAACAAATTGAAGGTAATAGAGGTGAGGTGTCTGAGAAGTATGATTGGAGTATCTTGAATAGATAGAGTAAGAAATGAGGATGTCAGTCAGAGAACAGGTGTTGGAATGAAGCTGTCAAATAGGTTAGATCAGAGAGTGTTGAAATGGTTTGGACACATGGAAAGGATGAATGATGAACGAATAGTGAAGAGAGTGTGGAGTACAGAACTGACTGGAGTTAGGTCAAGAGGGAGACCTAGAATGAGATGGATGGAGGGCTTAAAATGAGCACTGAATGCACGTGGAATGTCAGTGGAACAAGGAAGAGTGCGTGCAAGAGATAGGAATGAGTCGCAGAAGATTGTGCATATATGATGTTGCACAAATGGATTTCGTAGACCTGCTAACTCAGTGAAATGTGGTGGGTGGGTATGAGGGGAGGTGCCATGTGACAAAGCGGTGGGGGTAAACCAGCTGTGGCTGTCGGGTCTCATTGTAGAATGTCCTTGCCCAACTACCTTGTAGATGACCCAAGAAAGGTGGAAGAGAGGGAGACTTGGTAAGTGTTTATCCCCAAGGAGCTGAGAGGAGTGGTTGAGGTGTATTTCCCTAATTGCATTTACCTATTTGTGCTTACGAGAAAGAGCACAAAGCTCGTATCTTCCCGTCTCCTGATCGGTTCCATTTTTTTTTTCCATTTTATACTTAGTGATACTTATCATACCTGTCATTATAACTATGGACTGAGATAGCATTAACTACCTCCTCGCTTAGCCAATTCTAATTATCAACTACTCTTACACTGAAAAAGTATTTCCTTACATCCTGCAAAGAAGTTTTCTTATGAAGCTTCAAACTATGACCTCTAGTTCTAGAGCCAGCCATATCAAAATATCGATTCCTAACCAGCATTTATTTACTAGGCAAAATCAAGCAGCTGTTGATTAATAATTAATACAGTATTGGTGTATCATTATGTACAGGTTAAGGTAAGGCTACTGTTTTTTTTTATTACAAGATAAGTATGAGATTGCTATATTAGAGCTTTTGTTAACTATTGCCGTCATACTTTAATTTATGGGAAATGTATATTAAACTGCCTGCCAAGGAGCTCTTCCTCAGCAGGCTAGTGCCTCTGAATATAATGTACATATTTATTCCTGTATGTATACTAAATATTTGGCAATAAAGTCTATGACAATCTATGACTCTATCATAACCATGAAGGAATTTAAATACTGTCACCATATCCCCCCTCAATCTTCTAGCTTCGAGTGATGGTAAGTCTAATTCCCTCAGCCTCTCATCATAATTGAGATTGCGTATTTCTGGCACCAGCTTTGTGGCATGTCTTTGAACTTTTTCAAGCTTAGCTATGTGCTTTTTCAAGTGTGGATTCCAAAAGGGGGCTGCAAATTCGAGTTTTGGCCTCACATAGGTTACATAAATATTTCTGAACATTTCCTTGTCCATGTGCCTGAAGGCTACCCTTACATTTGATAAGAATGCATATGCTGCCCTTACTATGCCATTTATATGTATTTCTGGAGACAAATCTGCTAGTATGTTTACTCCTAGATCTCTCTCATTTTCTGTCTCTTGAAGTTGCACTCCAGTCACCGAGTAGTCAACTTTGGCCCTTCTTGCACTTGTACCCAATCTCATTACCTTACATTTTGAAGTATTGAATTTCATTAGCCACTTTTCTGACCAATCATGCAGACTATTTAGATCCTCATAAAGTTCTCTACCATTGTTCTCGTTTCCTACTTTCTTCACAATCTTTGCATCATTTTCAAACATATTCATGAATGAATTTACAGACTCTTGTAGGTCATTTACATATACAAGGAACAAAAGTGGCCCTAAAACTGAACCCTGTGGAACTCTACTACTAACTCTTCTCCATTCAGACACTGAGTGTCTTACTCTAACCCTCTGTTCCATTCCTTCTAAGTAAGTTTTTATCCATTCTAGCCATTGCTTGCAGCTTCCTAATAAGTCTCCCATGTGGAACAGTGTCAAACGCTTTCAGGAAGTCTAGGAATATGCAATCTGCCCAGCCCTCTCTTTCCTGTAAGATTCGGCTTACCTCATCATAAAATTCTAATGAATTTGTTAATGTTGATCTACCTTCTCTGAAGCCATGTTGCCTCACTGACATAAAGTTGAAGGATTCCAAGTGAAGAGAGATATGTTTCCTTAGTAGTTTCTCCATAACTTTGCAAACTATGCTGGTCAAGGAAACTGGTCTATAGTTCAGAGCCGTATCCCTCCTTCCCTTTTTGAAGATAGGTATCACATTTGCTTGTTTCCAGCATCTTGGAATATCCCCTAAGTGCCACTGATATTGAGTTTGCGCATTTTTTAAGTACATGAGTTGATATGCCATCAGGACCTGTAGCTTTATGAACATCTAACTCCATCAGCGCTTTGCATACCTCTGTGGCTGTAGGGTTGATGTTCTCTAATACCGGCCCTTGAGCTTCTATCTCTGCAATCTGAGGGGGTGGGGTATTTTCTACTTTAAATACTGACTGAAACTCCTTGTTCAATTCTTTGCAGATCTCTTCATCCGTCTCAGTGATGCTTCCATCCGCTCTCTTTAGCCTTAAAACCTGTTCTTTTACCTTCAGTTTTCCTCTGATAAAGCTTTGGAAAAGCTTGGGATTTTCTTTAGCCTTCCTGGTGATGTCCCTCTCATAGCCTCTTTTCTGCCGCTCTCCTTTTACTTAGGTAGTCATTTCTTGCTCTTTTGTAGGTTTGCCAGGCATTTATGTTTTTTCTCCTCCTATACCTTTTCTCAGCATTTGTCTCTCCACTCCTTACCTCTTTTACACTCATTATCGAACCATTTCTCTCTGGCATGAATTATGCCTACTTTGGTGACAGGTATGCAACAATCTACGATCTTCCCATATTTCTCACAAAAGATGTCATACATTTCTTGTACAGCTTTGTTGTAAAATAAGGTTCTCCAGTCAATAACTGCAAAAAGCTCATTCATTTTGATGTAATCTCCTTTCGGATAGTTCCTCCTCATGTCCTCAGTGCCTTTACTCTCAGGCAGAATATCTTCAATGATATACTCCATCAACAACACACAGTGGTCACTCTTTCCAATTGGTGGTTCATACTCAATTTTTTCAATATCCAACACATTATCTGTGAATACTAGATCAAGTAGTGATGGCTCATCCCTACCCCTGGCCCTCGTTGGTTCCATTACATGTTGGTGTAGGAAATGCCCTTGTACGCAATCTAGGAATCTTGCCCCGAATGAGTCCTCACCACTGTGTGGGTCAAGATTTATCCAATCTATCTTTTTATGATTAAAATCTCCCATAATCAAAATCCTACATTTTCTCTCCCGTGGCATGTTAACAACTGAGTTTATGGCTTCAATAGTACCAATATGACTTTCCTCATAAACTTCAAGCCTATTCTGGTTCCTTGGTGGGTTATATACAACAGTTATTATAATGCTCTCTGACCCAGTATTTATGCGAGCAACAAGAAATTCCTTGAACTAACTTTCTATAGCCAAGTTTATTTCTTCAACTTGAATCCTTTCACTTATGAGCAGTGCTATCCCTCCACCAGTCCTCTCAGATCTTTCAACCCTTAATATTCTGAAGCCCTTAGGAAAAACTGTGACACTGTTTATGTCTCACTCAACTTAGTCTCTGTAATTGCTTCTATATCTGCCTTACTGTTGTGAATCCTATCTTTTAATTCTACTGCCTTACCAGCTAATCCATCAGCATTTGTGTATAACAATCTTAATGAGGCCCCATCCCCTGATCTTCTGTCATTATTTTCTTTATCTCCCCTTTGCCTGGAAGAACTCTGAAATGAAAATTTGTTCTTCTCTTCATCATTTCTTTCCTCATTTAACCTTCTTGCCTCTTCCAACAAGTTTTTGATCTTTCCCATCTCTTCATGTCTTCTTTATCGTCTAATGAACACTTCTTTGAATTCTTGAAGGCCTTTTAGACTTTTTTTTCTCAACAATATTTCCCTACATGTTTCCCCTCTCTCAAAGGTTACTTTTGTTAGTCTCGGCTTTCCTTCCCTCGAATATTTGCCTAGTTGGTGTATGTTTACAATATCCTCAGGACCACAAACTACT
>JAXCGZ010012001.1:0-15000 GCA_037179515.1 Halocaridina rubra
TCCGATATCACTATATCATCTCAAAGTTCATTAGCTTTGTATTTTTTCATCTACAAAGAAATACAAAAGGAATCCTTAAATTTAAAGGTTGGATTTTAATAAGTTTTAGTATTATCATAGCCATGACAAAGCTCAAAGGAAAAGATCAGAAGAAAATGCTGGGAAATTCTGGTTTTCAAGTTTAAGAGGATGTGCCCTAGTTCTTGTTATCAATGAAAACTAAAGTGATACTTTTTTTTCCATTTCATGATTGTGACACCTGGATAAAAATAAAATTGCCCTCATCGGGCCTGGCCACGAATAAAACATAAAGAGAAACATAGATGGGAAGGGTCATGACTTGTCAGATGTGAAGCAATAATGAGATATGTAACGAATACCAAAGCAGAGTAAGTGTTGATGTAGGTGCAAAAAAAGAACCGTAACTGAAGGAAGACTTAACATCGAACTGCCCTGGATAGTCCTATTCAAGTCCAAAAGGCCATTCAGCTGTAGTATCACAATGGATGGATAAAGCCATGGGCCAACCTACTACATGGATTACACCCTAATTACCCAAACAGAAAATCTATTTTCTTTTTACAAGCATTTGAAATTACGCTACAAGTACTGAATGTGTGCACACAAATAGAGGGACAGCAATTATGAAATAATGTATATGGATTCCAACCAACAGATATGACATAGAGCCAGTGCCAAGGCTTATCAATGGTAGATCCTTCAGAGCTTCCAATATTTTTTAAAGTACCATCCTACAAATGGGACTGTACAGTATATCAACAGATTTTTCGTTTGCAAGTGTAATATCACTTCTCACTGATACAACTAGAGCAGGGTGGCCACAACCTTAACAAAAGAAGTGAGGTTACCCCTCCACAAAATATTCTGCCTGTTCTCGCATTTTCTATATATTGTCTTGCAGAAAGAATAAAATAAAAGGGAGGAATTGCCTGACTCCAAATTCTACTATGCCATATAATCATGTGGTACAATATATGATATACCAGAAATGACTTCCTTCCAGCACTATGAACAAATATATTTAGTTCAAGACTTAATGAAATGTCATCAGCCCTTGTCAGAGATATATGCAAAGTTCCTATGCTGAGGTAGTCTCTCTCTCTTCAACAACTCATATATCGTCAAGAGTAAGCCATGCCGATAAAATGAGATCACATAACTTGTTTGACAATAAGATGAAGTAAATAACCTGTGTAAGAGCTCAAGGACAGATTGGGAGTCTTGATATTAATCTGTAGAGTTCAGTATTAATTAATCACATGTAGATATACTGTGAAGTAACAAAATTTCAAAAAGCAACACTATGATTTTGTTATTACACTCATTGTCAACAATTTTGAGTTTTATTCTATCTTACACTATAGGTCTTTGTTTTAGAGCTCAAGGGCAGATTGGGATTCTTGATATTAATCTGTAGAGTTCAGTAATAATTAATCACATGTGAATATACTGTGAAGTAACAAAATTTCAAAAAGCAACACTATTATTATTATTATGTTGTTACACTCATTATCAACAATTTTTAGTTTGATTCGATCTTACATTATAGGTCTTTGTTTTATATATAATGTTATTAAATGCTTAACTGTAGAATCTATTCAAAGGATTTTAATATGACATTTTCTTTTACCATGGAGAGCAATCACACAAATTTTATATACGGGGTGCTTACTGAATTCCTTTTCCAAACACATGTCAATCATATTTTCTAGGCACATGACAAAATGAAGGTAAGGAGCTTGGTGGAAAAGAAAATGAGAAGATTGGCATAAAGATAAGTTAATGTACGCAATTACATAACCACCACATCAGACATCACATATGTAAAGAGATGCTAACACTATTGCTAAAAAGATAAAGAACTCCAATAAAAATAAAGAAGAGCGGTAAAATATGAAAACCTGAAAAATAGCATATGACTTACCTATTTTTATTTTCTTAACAAGAACCCATATCTTGTTGAAGCCAGCAAGGTGGCCACAAGTGACAAAAATGGAACGGAGCACGTTGCATCATAGCCTGCATATCCTTATTCATTTTATCAGGTTTTTTTTTTGACAAAAAAATTAAAATTTAAGGAGGAAAAAGTTATTGCCAGCCCCTGCTCCCTTTTCCTTTTATTCAGCCCTTACATCATACAGGTAACATGGGTGTGGAATTGTCTCCTCCATGACTATAGTTAATGATGTAGAAATAAATAATCCATAAACATAGAAGTATTCATAATATCAGTTATGAAAGCAACATTACCTTTATCACTAAATTCGGCATTGCTGTCATCTACATCATCGTCATCTGTCCATACAACATCATCTCTTGGTACTAAAAAGTGACAGTGACAAGCAGAATATGGTACAAACATATACCTAAAATAAAAGAAACTAGTATAAATATAAATATTTTGAACAATTATATGTAGTTACATAAAACCAAGAGATGTACTGCAATTTTACTAAGTCACAAAGTAATACAATATTATATCTTTATACTTAGCCATGACTCCAGATCTAGATGAAGCGAGCAATAAAAACAAGTGAACAAAACTGAGAGGTAGAAGGGATTCACCATACCATGGGCATCTTCACCCTTTCAAACAGACTTTTGTGGCAGGGAAAATTGCAAGATGCAGCAGCTAGCTCTTCAATCCCATATCTCTATTAATCAACTATTACGATAAGTAGTGAATATTTGTGGAGTTTACTCCCCTGATCTCCAGACCAGAAGATGGGGATCCTTCTCATGGTCACAATTAGGTAAAAGCTACAGTCTCATAAATAGAATTTTCAACAAAAACATGAACAATAATATAGATGGCTAACCAACAATCTCACAGGCTGGCAAACACCAGTATCATATTCCTGATTAGTCATCAAACATCATAAATATTGCACATGGAGTCCATCAAGGATTCGTCTTATCACCAGCACTCTTTAACCTATACATGCATGATCTACCTAACCACACTCATTCGTAGTACACAGAGCCTCCTATGCAGACAATGCAATACTCACATGAATACATCAAATGCAAACATAGCTGCTGACCTCTTCTAGCTAGTTCAACATACTACATGACTGGTTAGCCACAAATACACTAAAATTAGCTTCAGCCAAATACAAAGTTACTCTCTTCACAAACTGGACAGCAAAACAGTCACATCCCACACCTAACCGTGCACAACATCCCCTAAACCACACACACACCCATGTCATTTAAACATGTCACAAGCATCAAAAATGAATTGACACCAAGACTTACTTCAGACATAACAAAAGAAACCACTACTAGAGCATAACAAACAATATATACACTCAGTGATGGAATATGCCAGCCTTGCTTGGGCTTCTTACCTCCTTAAAATGCATCAAAACAACCTACTGACTATATATATCAAATTTCTAAAAATAATCACATGCTGCAAAACTACTACACCTAAAATACCACTTAGGCAAACAGCCAAAGTCCTCAAAGTCAAGGTCCACTTTGAAATGAAAGGCACACAAATACAGTGTACTTACTGAAGGCTCCATAAACCAACTCCACCCACTACACTACATGGCACTTTAAAACAACACCAAGTACACGACATCACTCATTAATAGCATCACTTCTTCCCCCTCAGCCACCCCAAACCAGCCTCTGCAATCATATCCATACCAAATTAACTCACCGTTCCATCCATTTACTCAGTGACAACGCCACACAATTGTATGCAATCCAGGATGTATCACATCATCTCATTCTGTCAAACACATTATGGAAGACTGCACCGCACACAACCACATACATAGCCTGAGAACTCTGTGGAAAAGCCCAAGGCTGACTGTGGCTTTCCTTAGGGATTCAAAGCCGTTTGGTCAGGCAACTTAAGCAAAGCCAGCAAAAACAACCTCAAAGAAGCTAGTTACAATTATAGCACATCTATACATGGGAAGGTGCCAGACTGAAAGCTCATATCCCCTATAATATCATTAAGAAAAAGACTGAAGAATCAAGGGGGCATCAATTTACGACAGGGTTCTATTCCTGAGAAGTGTTGTAACCCGATTTTCATCTTAACTCGGAAAACACTTCAGTACGTACCTATCCTCCACCTATACTAAATATATACAATCTAAAACATAGAAACATAATCTAAGATATAAAATTAGTAAAAATACACTATGCAGTATTGCTTACCTTTACCTGTTTGTTCTAAGACAAAAATAGTAAAAATACACTATACAGTATTGCTGATCTTTACTTGTGTGGTCAAATTGCACACTGGAAGGGGCGTTGCAAGGGCGGGGGAGATGGGCTTATAAGGAGGATAAAGCTGTAGAGGCAAGAGAACCTGCAGCAGATGCTGGAGATGTTGGGGGAGGTGAGTCCATGGAGGCACATGAGGTAGAGGGTACAGGATCTGTTGGTGGGAGTTCTAGCTTCACAAAGAACTGGTTGAGGCGAGTCTGGAGGGATGCCCTTATCTTCTCCTCCCATATTTCCTTGTAACATTGCAGGCAATCCGTAACACCTCTGGTGACCTTAAGGTACCTGGCAGTGTTGGGGTCTTGAGCCTCGAGCTTTGCCAACCCTTCCACTAGCAGGGCAAAAGTTTCTTCCAAGTTCCAGCTCGTGAATCTCTTGGGCTTGGTATTTCTTCCTCCTCTTCAAACATCTGCTTCTCCAGTTGAATGAGGTCCTCAGCAGATATCTCCTCTCCATGAGATCCCAGCATCTCTGTTACACCATCAGGCCCATCTCCATCATGAACTAGCTCAGGGTAACAACGTTCTTGGCGACAGCTCAATTGTCTGCTCAAAGCCATGGAAGTCATTCATAAACTGGGGGCACAGTTTCTTCCAAGCTTCATTTAAGTTCGTCTGTTTAATGTCCTCCCAAGAATCAGCAATAATTTTCACAGCATGAAGAATATTGTGCGAAATCCAAAACTCCTTGAGAGTTAAGTTCTTGTTCTTTTCAGCTGCCCTGAGAGCCAGAGCGATTGTCCTTCGGAAGTAGTAGGCCTTGAGAGAGGAAATGACACCCTGATCCATTATAACAGGGAAGTGGTATTCGATGGAAGGTAAACCACCTTGATATAAGGATGAAAGTCATCCAAATGGACAGGGTGATCAGGGGCATTGTCCAGCACTAGCAACACCTTAAAGGGCAAACCCTTTGAAGCACAGTACCTCTCCATTTCTGGCACAAAATAGTTGCTGAACCAGTGTTCAAATATCTTACGGGCTATCTAAGCCTTCTTGATTGACTTCAAGGTGACAGGCAGTTGACCCTTCCAAATGCCCTTGGAGTTTCTGCCAAGTAAACCAACAAGGGCTTCAGCTTGAAGTCTCCAGCAGCATTAGCCCCCAAAAGCAGTCAGTCTCTCTTTGCTGACTTTATGCCCTGGTGCTGTCTTCTCCTCCTTAGCATGTACATACAATAGACATAAGCTTCCAGAACAAGCCAGACTCATCGACATTAAATACTTGTTTGGCACGGTAGCCCCTCTCCCTATTTATTCCTGCTAACACACTGGGAAACTCTTTTGCTGCTTTCTCATCACCATTAGCAGCTTCATCTTGCACCCTTATGTTATGCAAATTAGCACAAGTCTTAAAATGCATAAACCAACCCCTACTGGCCACAAACTCTTCACTTTCACTCTCTTCCCCTTTTCACTTTTCATGGCATCGAACAATCTTTTAGCTTTTTCCAGAATCAACAGAAGGCTCAATAGGATATGCCGTTAATGATGGTCATCCAGCCAAAGTACTAATAACCTTTCCATTAAATTTGTTTAGTAATCATAGTGAACATCACAGGAGCAGAACCTTTCACATGTGTAAGGATGTGATCTTTATCCTTAATGATAAAGGTCGAAAGGGCTAACCCCAGTGAGTGGCCAATGTTCATAGCAGTTTCTCCCTTTTCCGAGCATTTTACTATTTCTACTTTCACTTCCACGGTGTTGGCTTTAATTTTCTTTGAAGTACTGCAATCAGAAGAATTACCAATATGCTTGGGAGGCATAGTGCAGGTAACTAACGAGCGAAGATGAGCGAAACCAATGAAAGAGCGGATGAGTACGAAGACAATATGGTGTATGAGAATGAACTGAGAGGCTTTTTCTCAGTCTAATGCCGTATAAAAACATTATTTCGCCACGCTCAACAAACTTTCTCATAAAGATCGTATTTATGGCTATGTATTTGGTAATTTTGTAAATACATTAAATCTAATTCCCTCAAATAACCAAATACACTGTACATAAATCAAAATATAAATAAAGTCATTAACTTTATATATACATATACAACAGTGCTACTAGCTGTGTATTCGTCCGCCACGCTCACGAACTGTTCAGCACGTGAAGTTTATATATACCACACAAACCAAGTAGGTTGAAAACTTGATTCATTAATAATATATTAATAATTTAAGGGCCTGCGTCACAACGGTAAAACGTCGTAACTCGAGGCCCTCCTGTAGTACTTAATATTATATTATATTTTGGATATAAAGTTCAATGAGCACAGGGTTGGCCAACTCAGTCAACAGATATTCCTTCATAGACTAAATTCAAAATCAATTTGCAGCTACAACTGAACAGTGAATGTATGAGCATGACACTGCTGCTTAACAAAATGAATTCAGACAAAGTAAAGTATGACTTTCAATCTGAAAATCTTTACTTACCCAATCTTAATCAGATTCCCATTTTTAAGTCTATATTCATTACATTTAACACTCTGGAAAAGTAGATTTTGCTTTTGTTCTTCGTACTGGTCCACGATTTCATTCAACAATAAACGTAACTCCTGCAAATATAGGTAAACTCACGTTTCTGTCAAATTCACAGATGAAAATTACACAAAGAAATAGAAGAGCACTTCTTTCAACATAATATAACTAATTACAGTGTCAAATAGCCTACCAAAAGAGTCATATCTAGAAAATAATAAAGTTAAAGTTAAAGTTTGCCGGTGTTTCAGTTCCGATATCCATCTGAGATGCTCCTCGGAACGTCAGCCGAGGCAAGCCACCCCCCCCCACTGTGGTGCCCATCCACAGCAAGTAACCTTCCGAGTAAACAGCTTAAACTCTCAGTCCTGAGCGGGAACCGATCTGTCGACCTCGCGAATGTGAGGCCAGTCATTTAGCTGAGAACGCCATCTTTGAGAATAAGGATTACTATAGGTGTTAGAGGGAGGCCAGAAATGAATTAACTAATAAAAAAAGAAAATCCAAAATTCACTACTACTTATCGTGCATCAAGTATTAAAACTAAAATCTTGAATGTATAAGGTTAAATTACTCTTTACCAGCTATGCAGACAGAAAAGGAAAAAAAATTTTGCCCACCTTCCAATGGTCATAAGTCATCCACTTGGTGGTACGAACAGTACCATTTGGTGTGTCTACCAGGCATCGTATGGGACGGATTTCAGCTGCCAAAAACTTAGAGCATTTTAGCTGCAAAGAAATAAGATATAATACTTTTGCTTATTCAATTTAGAGCAAGTAGCTAAGATAGTTGATAAGAGTACACTGGCTTCATGTGAATGTGTGCTTTGACGCAGCCAACCCCTTTACAAAGAGAATTGCTTCCAGTGTCAATGATAAACAAAGAATTGCAGTGACTATATACTGCAGTTAGTGGCAGAACGATAAAATTCCTGATATAAATTTTCTTAACTGCACACAGCTATAAACACAGTTCTGAAAACAAAAATTAATCTAATACCCTTTATAAACAGTAGTCTGCAGATAAAAAATGAACACAATAAATTCCTTCCATGTTCATAACCATGCAAAAATTATACTACCCTTGCAATCCCAGCATGTCCTCAAAGGCATGTACAGAGATAGGTGAGCTTGGGGGAAAGGTATGCTGGTAATTCATAAAACTATTTTTTTCTTTGCACATATGAACTGACAAAAGTAAAAAGAATGGGAGGGGCATGATGAACTCAAGGTACCTATGCTCCTTTCTTACAGCTTTGGTTGCCATTCTACATTTGCAGGATTTGGCATTTTGCAATACGAAAAGTAATTGAAATATGTAAATAATACAGAAAACAGCCCCATATTATAACTCTTAAGGTAATATATGACATCTTTCAGACATTTTACAAAGCATCATCATAAAATAAATAGTAATTCGTGTCAACTAGAGAATATTTGCTTTTACAGCTTTGATATTTAAATAATATGAGGCCAGAAATTATCACAAAAATACAATATAAAAATTCATGGAGGACTAATAAACTTCTTTATTTAAAGTTTTAAGTCATTTTTATATGGGGTTGCTGCTTCTTGCTAGCTTTTTCCACCCTTTCCTGTCTCCTATATCCTGTTCCCTTGGTCCATTATCCCGCATATTATTTGCTAAATTATATATCCATCGGAACTTCAGTCTTCCTTTTCCTCACTTTCCCTCCACTTCTATATCCATAATCCTCCTACACACATAGTTTTCCTTTCTTTGCATTACATGGCCAAACCACAGTAATTGTAATCATTTTTCATCTTATATCTTCTTGTGACTCCACACATCCACCTCAACATCTGAATCTCCACCACTTCGTTTCCATCACTAAGCCTTCTTATTGGCCACGTATCGGCCTTATAAAGTATAGCCTGTCTATCTACAATTTTGTACTCATCCAAGCACACTGTGGTTAGCTTAAAAAAAATCAGAGCATAATAATTGAATAGCTCTTGCACTGTTTGCCGACTATGTTCATTATAATATCCCTTAAGCATTAAATAGGTGATTTTGAAGAAAAGACAGCAAATTTTTACCTAACCCTGTTAATTTCTAGACATTCTTACAGGCACACAAACACATGACAATAAAATTAAATTACTACAGTTTAATACTTTGAGTACAATCTAACCACAATTGTTAGCATGGACATAAATGTAAAGTACTATTAAAAAAAAAATAAAAACAGTGCAGTTTCAAAATCTGGATACTGAGTGCTGGTAGAGTATGCCACATATATGACTTTTTTCTTTAATTTATGGGAAAGAAAATTGAAATCACTGGGCCTGGGTACGAACAAACATAAAGAAAAGAGAAACAGATGGGGAGTGTTATCACTTGTTGGATGTGAAGGGATAATAAGAGAACTTCAGCTGCAGTATTGCAATAGGCGAATGGTGCCATGGGCCAACCTACTACATTGAATATTAAGCTTGGTTAGGTTCGTTCATCCCACGATAAACTTTTACAACTGAGCCTGTTTCAATTTGGAGGTCAAAATTATATTTTTTCCAATAGTGTTTGACCAGTTTGAACGAATCCGACCTTGAATACCACTGAAAAATGTATGCTAACCTAACCTAGCCAAACATAAAAAAATAGTAGTTTATGACATTTTTCCAGTTTTTCATAATCTTCCATGAGGTACTATTTTCCAATGGTTTACTTGGTCAAATTCAAACAAAACAAATAACAAAATAAGATAAATATAATTTCACCTCCAATCTGGGTCGGTTCCAATTGCAAAAATTTACCCATCCCTCAATTAATAGGTGCTACGCTTACTGAAAAAATTTTGAGGGGCTAAGATTCATTTTATGCACCCCTTCCATACCCTTACCGAGAAATTAATGTCACAAAACCTTCCTCGTATGTACTGCGATGCTGTATAAACACCAACTTAATCCTTGAAAGTTGAGTTAGGTTAGGTTAGAATAGGTTACGTACCCATCGCTGCCCGCCAATGTTGACCCTAACAAAAAAAATACGATAAAACAAAAATCAGTTTAGTTCAAATTACATCGATACCATTCCGAAAAATAGCAGCTTAATTCAAAACTAGAAACGGTGCATAAAACGAATCTTTACCCATAAACTTGGGAAATATGGTCTAGCGGGGCACACTAGGAGTGGATGCCTGACCCTAAATCTACCACAATGTAAACCAACGAAATGTAAAAGCATTATCGACATGATCATATGGCAAGTGTTTACATTAACGCCTAAATACACGGTTTTGTCAAAATTTTACCAAGAATACTGCTTAGTTTCAATTGACTATGTCTGCTGTTACCTTTAGTACTATAAATTACCTAAATAATTACCTTTAGATAATCAAAATGCCTTAGAGACATGATATAGTATACATTTAGCTACTTCACACACCAGTGACACCACTCTTCCTTAGCGCCTTTTTTCTTTTGATTGTTTATACCTTCTGCATCTTCTTCTTCTTCTTCCAGTATTTATAGGACACGACGTTTTGGTCAGCTCATAGGACCTGCTTGTCTAAACTGCTCCTGAGAATTCTTTCTCTTCCGGTTTCGTGTATAGAACTATATATACAGGACAAATAACCTGGTTTTGAAGGAGAAAAAAAGACATACATCTATCTATCTATAAACCGGCCTCATTCTCCTTGAATGGGAGTGGCCGAGCAAAAGCACACGCTTTCACCATGATCCAACACATACATCAATTACTCCACACATCTCATTGATAATAATATATTGCCACATTCCCCCTTACTACCCTGCTTGTGTCACCAGCAAAGTAGGCGGGCAAGGACATTTTGCAGTGAGCCCGACAGCCACAGCTGATTTACCCTCACCGCTTCATCGCATGGCAACTCCCTTACACAGTTCGCTATGCTTGCAATGACGCTAGATTTTTATTACGAGCTTGCTTGATTTCGTATTACGAGTTTACTTGAATTTAAAGATATTGAAATTGTTAAAGATTCTCTTTTTAATCGTAATTTGCTTTATTTTTCTACTTATATGATTGATAATACTAAAAGTCTAATTAATAATATTAGTGGTATGATTTAATTATGAGCTTAAGCTAGCTTGTATTTAGGATGTACAATGACGTTAAAAAAAGAACTCATGAGTCATGCATGCAGTCTAATTACTGTTCGATGGTAATGTCAGTCAGTATTGCAAATATCATAAGCATTGCCAGTGCTCAATACTGTAATAAAGTGTTATTCTCCCTTCTACTCCCCTTCTTTGACGTCTCGCAGGAGGTTAATACATGAGGGGATTCTAGTCCCTTCGCCCCGTCCACTTTTAGTCTCCTCTTACGACACGCTGAGAATACGTTGGGGCTATTCTTTGATGCTGTGCCTGCCACCACAGGGCACACACACACACACACACACACACACACACACACACACATATATATATATATATATATATATATATATATATATATATATATATATATACACCCACACACACCCACAATGCGAATAATCAAACATATGATATGAATAATTAAAAAAAAATACTTTTCTAACCAAGTGATTAAGGTCACTTTCCTAAGAATGATCTAATGATAACGACTCTGCTAATTACGAATGCAAATTTTATTCATAATGTCTCCGAGTGCCACCTGTAATGTCAGTATTAGTAAACATTCATATATCCCTTAGAATATGTATACATGTATGTATGTATTGTATGTAGGCTATATATATGATGTATGTATATATTCATGTATGCATGTATTTATGTATACATGTATGTATATATGCATTTTGGATATATAGTTTTTGTATTCTATTATTTTTGTATATATTTCTTTGTGCATACGCAGTATATACCTCTTTAGATGTCGCAGTCACCATTTGAATTGGGGTTAAGAAAGATATGTTACAGTTGGAGAATTAAGGTCGGATGCCTCTACTATCTCCCCGCGGTGATATAGAATTCGCTTTCGTCGCTCTCCGACTTATTCACTTTACAACACGTGTATAAGCGCGCACGCACACACACACGTTGTGATGGAAAGGGCAAACCCACTCATCAGACAGGCACTTGATAAGGAGAAGACAGTGGTAATCTCAGGCATAAGTGAATCCCAGGAGCCAACATGGCAGGGGAGACTTGAAGAAAATAAAGCTAGGGTTGTAGACCTGATAAGAAAGCTTGGAGTAGTATGTGGTCCTGAGGATATTGTAAACATACACCAACTAGGTAAATATTCGAGGGAAGGAAAGCCGAGACCAACAAAAGTAACCTTTGAGAGAGGGGAGACATGTAGGGAAATATTGTTGAGAAAAAAAAGTCTAAAAGACCTTCAAGAATGCAAAGAAGTGTTCATTAGACGATACAGAACACAGGAAGAGATGGGAAAGATCAAAAACTTGTTGCAAGAGGCAAGAAGGTTAAATGATGAAAGAAATGAAGAAGAGAAGAAAAATTTTAGTTACGGAATACTTCCAGACAAAGGGGAGATAAAGAAGATAATGACAGAAGATCAGGGGATGGGGCCTCATTAAGATTGTTATACACAAATGCTGATGGATTAGCTGGTAAGGCAGTAGAATTAAAAGATAGGATTCACAACAGTAAGGCAGATATAGTAGCAATTACAGAGACTAAGTTGAGTGAGGACATAAACAGTGTCACAGTTTTTCCTAAGGGCTTCAGAATACTAAGGGTCGAAAGATGTGAGAGGACTGGTGGAGGGATAGCACTGCTCATAAGTGAGAGGATTCGAGTTGAAGAAATAAACTTGGCTATAGAAAGTGAGTTCAGGGAATTTCTTGTTGCTCGCATAAATACTGGGTCAGAGAGCATTATAATAACTGTTGTATACAACCCACCAAGGAACCACAATAGGCTTGAAATTTATGAGGAAAGTCATATAGGTACGATTGAAGTCATAAACTCAGTTGTTAACATTGCGCGGGAGAAAAAATGTAGGATTTTGATTATGGGAGACTTTAATCATAAAGAGATAGATTGGATAAATCTTGACCCACACAGTGGTGAGGACTCACTTGGGGCAAGATTCCTAGATTGCGTACAAGGGAATTTCCTACACCAACATGTAATGGAACCAACAAGAGCCAGGGGTGGGGATGAGCCATCACTACTTGATCTGGTGTTCACAGATAATGTGTTGGATATTGAAAATATTGAGTATGAACCACCAATTGGAAAGAGTGACCACTGTGTGTTGTTGATGGAGTATATCATTGAAGACATTCTTCCTGAGAGTAGAGGCACTGAGGACATGAGGAGGAACTATCCGAAAGGAGATTACATCAAAATGAATGAGCTTTTTGCAGTTATTGACTGGAGAACCTTATTTTACAACAAATCTGTACAAGAAATGTATGACATCTTTTGTGAGAAATATGGGAAGATAGTAGATTGCTGCATACCTGTCACCAAAGTAGGTGTAATTCATGCCAGAGAGAAATGGTTCGATAATGGGTGTAAAAGAGCTAAGGAGTGGAGAGACAAATGCTGGAAAAGGTATAGGAGGAGAAAAACATAAATGCCTGGCAAACCTACAAAAGAGCAAGAAATGACTTCCTAAGTAAAAGGAGAGAGGTAGAGAGAGATTATGAGAGGGACATCACCAGGAAGGCTAAAGAAAATCCCAAGCTTTTCCACAGCTTTATAAGAGGAAAACTGAAGGTAAAAGAACAGGTTTTAAGGCTAAAGAGAGCGGATGGAAGCATCACTGAGACGGACGAAGAGATCTGCAAAGAATTGAACAAGGAGTTTCAGTCAGTATTTACAGTAGAAAATACCCCACCCCCTCAGATTGCAGTGATAGAAGCTCAAGGGCCGGTACTAGAGAACATCAACCTTACAGCCACAGAGGTATGCAAAGCGCTGATGGATTTAGATGTTCATAAAGCTACAGGTCCTGATGACATATCCCCTCATGTGCTTAAAAAATGCGCAAACACAATATCAGTGGCACTAAGTATCATATTTAAGGAGTCACTGGAGTCGGGGGAGATTCCAAGATGCTGGAAACAAGCAAATGTGATACCTATCTTCAAAAAGGGAAGGAGGGATTCGGCTCTGAACTATAGACCAGTTTCCTTGACCAGCATAGTTTGCAAAGTTATGGAGAAACTACTAAGGAAACATATCTCTCTTCACTTGGAATCCTTCAACTTTTTGTCAGTGAGGCAACATGGCTTCAGAGAAGGAAGATCAACAGTAACAAACTTATTAGAATTTTATGATGAGGTAAGCCAAATCTTACAGGAAAGAGAGGGCTGGGCAGATTGCATATTCCTAGACTTCCAGAAAGCGTTTGACACTGTTCCACATGGGAGACTTATTAGGAAGCTGCAATCAATGGCTAGAATAGGTGGAAATGTCTTGGAATGGATAAAAACTTACTTAGAAGGAAGGGAACAGAGGGTTAGAGTAAGACACTCAGTGTCTGAATGGAGAAGAGTTAGTAGTGGAGTTCCACAGGGTTCAGTTTTAGGGCCACTTTTGTTCCTTGTATATGTAAATGACCTACCAGAGTCTGTAAATTCATTCATGAATATGTTTGCAGATGATGCAAAGATTGTGAAGAAAGTAAAAAACGAGAACAATGGTAGAGAACTTCATGAGGATCTAAATAATCTGCATGAGTGGTCAGAAAAGTGGCTAATGAAATTCAATACCTCAAAATGTAAGGTAATGAGAATGGGTACAAGTGCAAGAAGGCCCAAGCTTGACTACTCGGTGGCTGGAGTACAACTTCAAGAGACAGAAAATGAGAGAGATCTAGGAGTAAACATACTGGCAGATTTGTCTCCAGAAATACATATAAATGGCGTAGTAAGGGCAGCATATGCATTCTTATCAAATGTAAGGGTAGCCTTCAGGCACATGGACAAGGAAATGTTCAGAAATATTTATGTAACCTATGTGAGGCCAAAACTCGAATATGCAGCCCCCTTTTGGAATCCGCACTTGAAAAAGCACATAGCTAAGCTTGAAAAAGTTCAAAGACATGCCACGAAACTGGTGCCAGAAATATGCAATCTCGGTTATGATGAGAGGCTGAGGGAATTAGACTTGCCATCACTCGAAGCTAGAAGAGTAAGGGGGGATATGGTGACAGTCTTTAAATTCCTTCATGGTTATGATAGAGTGGATAGGGATCGATATTTCGATATGGCTGGCTCTAGAACTAGAGGTCATAGTTTGAAGCTTCGTAAGAAAACTTGTTTGCAGGATGTAAGGAAATACT
>JAXCGZ010012001.1:20000-35000 GCA_037179515.1 Halocaridina rubra
ATATATATATGTATATATATATATATATATATATATATATATATATATATATATATATATATATATATATATATATTTATATATACATACATATATATATATATATATATATATATATATATATATATATATATATATATATATATATATATATATATATATATATATATATATATATATATATATATATATATATATATATATATATATATATATATATATATATATATATATATATATATATATATATATATATATATATATATAAATATTTATATATATATATATATATATATATATATATATATATATATATATATATATATATATATATATATATGATGAAATTTTGATACTAAATTAGATGTCTCATCATGCATAGTCTTGCACCCCGAAAATATCTTTTCATTGTCTACGGAGATATTACTCTGAGACCTCAGTGGATGGGCATAATACTTGATTTCCACCCATATGCAATCTCGGTAGAATTGATATATCCAATAAGTATTAAGTAAACAGAGCCACCTAGAGATAAATAGGAAAGGAATGAAATTTCCAGTAGTAGGTAGATTCCGCCTACTCAGCAGCATCAGTGAGCATATACCATTAGATATGTAGTCTATTGAGAAACAGTATCTTCAGGTGCTCAAATTTCAAAAAATAGGACATTTCCTTTAAACTGAAATATTAATAATACTATTAAATAAAATAAATATAACATATAGGGTGTCTTATACTTTTGAAGATTACTTTTTGCTTTTTGTCTATTTATCTCTCTCTCTCTCTCTCTCTCTCTCTCTCTCTCCTCTCTCTCTCTCTCTCTCTCTCTCTCTCTCTCTCTCTCTCTCTCTCTCCTCTTCTCTGTTCTTTCTCGTAATCCCTGAGCGTTCGTCTCTGCAGGCGACAAGCTTATCAGTATGAGCAGTCTAAATTCCAAAAAAGATAAATCGAATTGCTTCCTCTGAAGAGATTATATATATATATATATATATATATATATATATATATATATATATATATATATATATATATATATATATATATATATATATATATATATATATATATATATATATATATATATATATATATATATATATATATATATATATATATATATATATATATATATATATATATATATATATATATATATATATATATATATATATATATATATATATATATATATATATATATATATATATATATATATATATATATATATATATATATATATATATATATATATATATATATATATATATATATATATATATATATATATATATATATATATATATATATATATATATATATATATATATATATATATATATATATATATATATATATATATATATATATTCATATGTAAAGACTACTGAAAAAAATATTATCAAATTCTCTTAAATAAACTTTATATTAATATAAGGAAACCGAGAAGAAAAGTAAGTGACAACTTCAATAGTGGGAAAAGGATCCATCAGTAAAGTAATGTGTTTAATTATTCATTACACAAGATTGAGATTTCTCTTACCTCTCAGGACATTTCAAAGACACAAGTTAACATTCCTGCTGGAAAGCTATCTAATGTTGTTGGTTTTGTTGTTTTTGCCTCACAACATGAGAACGCCTTAACTCCACCCCTTCGCCTTCAGGTATGATTGTACTGACCTCAGGTATCTCAGAATTTCTCTAATTTGAGGTCTATCAATTGAATGGGCTATCGACTGGGCTATGTCATCAGCGTTTTGCCACCTCACTCTCCCATCCCACATCAAAAGTAGTCTGACTATTAATATCAATCGTTATCTTAATAAATAGTCCTACACCACTTTTCATAATTTTGTGTAGTATAAGATTCCTTTGATGTAAAGCTTCCACTTTCTTTAATTTTTTTTTAATTAATTAAAACACTCTTCTGACTCTAATTTAACAGTTTTCAGTTTTAATGCTTGATAAAAACACACCAGTTTATCGTAGATTTCTTTTCCTAATACAAGGATATATATTTTTGTTGTTTTTACATATACTTATCAAGATGTTATCTAACATATATCAATCACATTTTTATACTTTTTTAAATCACAAAGTTAATCTAGATTCCCTCTCTATTATGACAATAATTACGAAACCTATCTCTTCTATATATATATATATATATATATATATATATATATATATATATATATATATATATATATATATATATATATATGTATATATATATATATATATATATATATATATATATATATATATATATATATATATATATATATATATATATATATATATATATATATATATATATATATATATATATATATATATATATATATATATGTATATATATATATATATATATATATATATATATATATATATATATATATAATCTCTTCAGAGGAAGCAATTCGATTTATCTTTTTTGGAATTTAGACTGCTCATACTGATAAGCTTGTCGCCTGCAGAGACGAACGCTCAGGGATTACGATAAAGAACAGAGAAGTGGTTAAGCGAGGAGGTAGTTAATGCTATCTCAATCCATAGTTTTAAGGACAGGTATGATAAGTATCACTAAGTATAAAATGGAACCGATCAGGAGACGGGAAGATACGTGCTTTGGGCTCTTTCCCGTAAACACAATTAGGTAATTACAATTAGGTAATTACATGCATACATACAAACTCTTCACGAAAAACTTATAGAACATCAGGGAAACCGAGCCTTTATCGATGGTCGTATGTTTCTGCAAGCATCATACCAGCCAAGCTATTACAGCTGATGATTCTTGAATGAAAAAGTGCCCAGCCACGTAGGTTCAATTCCCTAATGTTCAGGAAGCCTTCATCCATAATGCTGTACTCCATTGTACTTATATATATATATATATATATATATATATATATATATATATATATATATATATATATATATATATATATATATATATATATATATATATGTGTGTGTGTGTGTGTGTGTGTGTGTGTGTGTGTGTGTGTGTAATTTGTAATCAAAATTCGCATTCCTGATAATGAGTTCCTTGTATATATAGTCGCAAAAGTTAAACTGAAGTCAAAGAAGTTTGTTTCGCTACTCTCGCTAGACACCTCTCTTGGTGCAAGAGAGATTCTGGAAAATATCGAACGGCTTTGGGACATTAGCAGCTACCATTCTCTCTCCATATCTGAGATACAGTCTGTCGGGTGTGCTGAGTATAGGGTTTCGCTTCTTCTTTTTCTTCTTCGATAACCTTATTAGCACGTCTTTATACGGGATCTCTGGTTTTTGTTTTGGCAAGTGTGACTGTTACCCTGAGTGAATGCTATAGGATTTCATTAACAATCATTACTGTGTACAGACCAGATTATATTGCATGGCACCTTTATGTTAGAGGTTGGGAATTGCTGTAAATGTTACCAGTGGCATCTGAGAGTGCCGCCTTGTTAGCTCGTCTTTATACGGGATCTCTGGTTTTGGTTTTGGCAAGTGTGACCGTTACCCTGAGTGAATGCAATAGGATTCCATTAACAGTCATTACTCTGTACAGTCCAGTTTATATTGCATGGCACCTGTATGTTAGAGGTTGGAAATTGCTGTAAATGTTACCAGTGGAATCTGATGGATGGATTCGGTTTTACGTCACGAACTCCCTTTTCTACTAAGGGCTTGGACGTTTGTCTTCTTACGAAAGACTTCTTTTGGCAGATGTAATCGTTACCCTGAGTGTATGCCCTTACTAACCTCAGTCTGTGACGGGGCGTGAACCCAAGAGTGCCAGTATTGAGTGCCATCGATTCAGTTCTATTTGGTTTATTGCGTTATCTTGGGTTTTGTAGTCGCCGTGGCTCAAGCGGCAGCGTCAGCGACTCTGAGGCGTCAGGTCGAGGGTTCGCGCCCCGTCACGGTCTGAGGCTGGCAAGGGCATGCACTCAGGGTAACGTGTACATCTGCCAAAGCAAGTGCTTAGCATGAAGGCAGCCGTCCTAGCCCTTGGTAGAAAAGGGAGTCTGTGACGTAAAACCGGAACATTGCGTTATCTTGGGTTTTGGATTTTTGATAAATCGGAAAAAGGAGTGTTGTCGCCTTGTTTCGTTGAAGAGGGAAAGGTACTCTATACACTGAGAGAATCTGTAAACGTTGAATTGAATTTAGTTTCCATCATATTAGGTGAAGAAGGTGTAGGGAAATTTTATTCGTATTCGTACACTTTGACATCACCATGACATATGTGTGGAACACTGTTGTTAATGTGGTTCTTTTTTTGTTTTGTTGTTGTTCCGATTTTACGTCACGGACTCCCTTTTCTACCAAGGGCTAAAACGGTTGCCTTCTTGCGAAGGACTTGTTTTGGCAGATGTAATCGTTACCCTGAGTGCATGCCCTTGCTAACCTCAGATCGTGACGGGGTGCGAACCCTCGACCTGACGCCTCAGAGTCGCGGACGCTACCGCTTGAGCCACGGTGACTACACTGTTGTTACTTTGGTGGTACTTGTAAAAAGATGAACCGAGGACTTATTCATTATGGAAATTCTTGTCTTCCACATATGACTACATATTGCACTTATTATCCTCTCTCTCTCTCTCTCTCTCTCTCTCTCTCTCTCTCTCTCCTCTCTCTCTCTCTCTCTCTCTCTCTCTCTCTCTCTTTTCACAGCCGAACAACTTTAAGTATCATATATGACCTGACCTAAATTCGTAGACAAGAGTAGATGGTTTCATCGGTAAACGTAGATAACTGCCCTTTATGGTTCTTATTTGTTGCCCGTCTCTTCCTTTTAAGTTCTTCATTTTACAGACATTTTCATTAAAACTTGAAGGAAAGTTCAGACTTAGGAAAAAATGTATGACGTGTAACTTTTACGCACTCAGGATACATAAAAAGAGTTGCTCTATTATTACCATTTCTGGACGTTTGGAAAATATTCAATTTGAGTACTAATCATAACTTATTTGGTATAAGAATCGCTCTTCGACCGACAGAGAAATAGATAGGTAGACGACAGGCAGACAGGCAGCTTGATAGGTAGATTAGATATATTAGACAAATGCATAGATAAATATTATTTATGAAATATATATATATGGAGATGTATAGAAAAAGACATATTTATTGAAATCCATGCGTCACTTAATAAATTTAGGCCTAGAAATCCTTGAAGATATTGATACAGGAAATTTGGATTTTTTTGTCCAAAGTATGTCGAAATTAATAACTTTCACTGTTTTTCTTTACACAGACTGAGACGTGATCGTAGGTCTTGTTAAGTGAAGAGAAATCTATAAAGATCATACTCATATATTTAATCTCTTAACTTTTACGAAAGCTGTAACCTCTCATATTGTAAATTGTAAATTATTATTATTATTATTATTATTATTATTATTATTATTATTATTATTATTATTATTATTATTATAATAGTAGTCTCCGTGGCAAAATGGTAGCGTTTGCGACTCTGAGGCGGCAGGTCGAGGGTTCGCGCCCCGTCACGGACTGAGGTTAGTAAGGGCAGACACTCAGGGTAACGATTACATCTGCCAAACCAAGTCCTTCGTTAGAAGGCAACCGTCCTAGCCCTTAGTAGAAAAAGGAGTTCGTGACGTAAAACCGAATCCATTGTTATTATTATTATTATTATTATTATTATTATTATTATTATTATTATTATTATTATTATTATTATTATTATTATTATTATTATTATTATTTTCTTTCCACAGGTTACTTTAGAGGTGAATCGTCAAGGGGGGTTCTGACACACCGTGGCGCCAAAAGTGAGTACATTGGAATATGAGTTTCTGTATTTAATCTGTTTTCTTAGCGTCTTATTAAAACTTTAGTCTGCTTCCTCTCCGATGGAAATTCCTTATAATTCATTATGCTTCATGTCCAGTTTTTAAGTCTATCACCCTTGTACTGAATTTCTGAAAATCATACTGTTTTATATGATTAAAATTTAGAGATTAGTTGAAAGTATTTATATACATCGGTCTAATCATATAGTGTGTTAGAAACGCTCGAAAACTTTCGTTAATTCACAACTATTCTAGATTGTCTGAGATTAAACATAACAATCTTGCGTTCCATATATCAGATATTAGTTGTTCCTTTTGATAGTCTCTCTACCCAGCAACTCTGAATTAGGAAAACTGTTTTCCATCTTTCTTCTGGAAAATTTGTTTATGTGTGAAATCAGAACACTTTGTATACCATGTAGTGATATAAGTCATGTACGCTTGGAAATTGCGTCAATACACAACACCCAACACTAGGGCCTGAAATTGGTGTTAGTACAGAGCAGTTTGATTTTGATATTTGATCAAAATCACTCCTCGGCATATGCAGTCACAGTATTGGCCTTGGTACTGAGGTCAAATCTGAGTATTCACCGTGGCTCAAGCGGTAGCGTCTGCGACTCTGAGGCATCAGGTCGAGGGTTCGCGCCCCGTCACGGTCTGAGGTTAGCAAGGGCATGCACTCATGGTAACGATTACATCTGCCAAAACAAATCCTTCGCAAGAATTCAACCGTCCTAGCCCTTGGTAGAAGAGGGAGTCCGTGACGTAAAACCGGAACTGAGGTCAAATCTGAATTTAATATTATGAGGGTCGAGTTTTCTACTGGCTGTGATATGATTTCATCAGGGAATTTTATTATTATTTTTATCTTTTGGTACTTTGATCATATCACATTTGACTCGGAACTAGATTTCTGATTCATATTTTCGTTTTATTCTTCTGCAATGATTAATTTATAGAAACGACTGTTTTATGACATGAAAATTACTTCCTAAAAGGTAGTTTTAGGTGAAATTAATATATTTTTTTTCTTTATCTAAGTCATCATTACGCTCTGTGATGTACTTGAAAGTTTACAAAGAAATGAAAAACGAGTCAAACATCCATCAAACGTTTCCATTAAACTGTACATCATTATCTTACCCTGAGAACATTATTATACATTTAAATCACTCACTGTCTACAGTATTTTCACGATTCTATATTTTCGGAATCATTCTATTAAATAAAAAGCATGCTAGAATGTACTGGTCCATTGTATAAGATATTTTATGAACGAGAACTTAACCTGAACATATTCTGAAAAGTAGAGTGCATATTCCATTAAAGCTGTACATGGAAGACTGGTTTAATGAAATGGAATGATAGAATGAGTGGAATATTCAGAATAAAATGCATTAGAAATGACAGGAGTGGTTGGCTGGTTGGTTCGGTTTTACGTCACGAACTCCCTTTTCTACTAAGGGCTAGATTGGTTGCCTTCTTGCGAAGGAGGAGTGAGGGGGGTATATTTAGCTTCCTCTGGCTGGATCACTCGGTAGTCGGCCGTAGTCATGAGTGGAAATAAACAGTATAAAAGAGCTGCGTTTTTTTTATTGTATCCTCTTTTACCTTACACAAATACACAATTTCACATAGTTCCGGATTTTCGTCACGGACTCTTCTACCAAGGGCTAGGACGGTTGCCTTCTTGCGAAGGACTTGTTTTGGCAGATGTAATCGTTACCCCGAGTGCATGCCCTTGCTAACCTCAGACCGTGACGGGGCGCGAACCCTCGACCTGACGCCTCAGAGTCGCGGACGCTACCGCTTGAGCCACGGTGACTACAAATACACAATTTCACATAATTTTCTGAAATTACACCGAACCTAGAGGTTGAGAATCAGTTAGAGGCCTGATTGATAAAATGACTGAATTGAACTGTATTTATTTTATAAATATGCATATACATTCTCTCTCTCTCTCTCTCTCTCTCTCTCTCTCTCTCTCTCTCTCTCTCTCTCTCTCTCGATACACACATACACCCGCGCATTTCATATAGATAGATAGATAGATATCTTATCTGTGTCACTCTTATTTTCATTCTGATTGTCTAAATCTTCATCTCCATCAAATCTTTTTCTTGATTTTTCTTTGACTCAGCCAAAGATGCAAAGTTTGAAAAGATCAGTTTTGAAATTCTCATTTTCTGAGGCCCATTCTCGCCTCCTATCTCTCTCACTTGTTTTCACAAGTTGTTGGTTTTTCATATGTCCTTTTCATCTATTCCACTCCGGTGTCCTATTCACAATCACGTGACTTCCTTTTCATATGACTTCATCGAAGAGACAGTCTTCAGCATGAATGTGGGGTACGTGTGGGAGATGCCTTACTGATATTGACATTGCATTGTCAACATGTTGATCGAGGTTTGTTATCATATATAATACTGAACTCTAGCAGTGAGGAAATTACGGTGAATTTTCGTATGAAAAGTGTTATAATTATCTCTCTCTCTCTCTCTCTCTCTCTCTCTCTCTCTCTCTCTCTCTCTCTCTCTCTCTCTCTCTTCTCTCTCTCTCTCTCTCTCTCTCTCTCTCTCTCTCTCTCTCGAACAAATGTAGGATCTGATGTAGCACAGAGTTCCACAATATTTTTTATTATATGTGTAGTTCAATCGTCACCGTGGCTCAATCGGTAGCGTCCGCGACTCTGAGGCGTCAGGTCTAGGGTTCAAGCCCCGTCACGGTCTGAGGTTAGCAAGGGCATGCACTCAGCGTAAAGATTACATCTGCCAAAACAAATCCTTCGCAGGAAGGCAACCGTCCTAGCCCTTGGTAGAAAAGGGAGTCCATGACGTAAAACCGGAACAAATATGTGTACTACAATCGTCAGTACAGTCAAGTCCTATTCATTCTACTCTCCTCTATATTGACCAATACTTTTTTGGGGTTCTGCGAGTAGGTCTGAAAAAGAAGAACTTTTATTCTAGTTCAGCAAGTGGTTTATGATGTTACCTGGGAATTATTTATGAGGGCACTTAGAGAGACATGTACCTGATCGGTTCTAAGTCACAGACTCCCTTGTCTGCTAAAGGATAGCACGGTGCCTTTTTGCGAAAGACTTTTGGCAAGTGTGGCAGTTACCAAAGTGAATGTCCTTTCTAATCTCAGACCGTGGAGGGCCGCGAACCCTCGTCTTGCCGAAGCAAGAGTCGCGAGCGTTACCACTAGGCCACGGTGACCAAGCGAGAAGCAAATATCACCTTGCGGATTTAATCGGGTAGATATATCTTTACTCTGTGTAGTGTGTGTCTTTATCTGTTGTGATTCTCATACACATGGGTCCTCCATGACCCGTTCCGCCCATCAGTGGGTGGAGAATCTAGAAGAAAAAAAAAAGAGAGATTCTCATCGTTTATTCTCTCTTCATTAAGAACAAACGCTAAAGTAAATAAAAAACAAACAAACAAACACATCTTCACTTAATTTAATTTCCTGTCATTCAATGATATGGTGTCAAGAGCTGCAAAATAAATAAATGAATGGATAAATTTAGTTCCCCAAAGACATTGCCTTATTATTTACTTTATTTGAACTGTCTGTATTTAATAATAATAATTATAGCATATACTTGACTGAAAATTTTATCATACTATATTGCAATGTTTATATAGCTTACAAGATAACTGACGCCCAATATGCGTCAATGAGAGTAATAATTTTTAATTGTTTTACGTTTTCCCTCATTACTCTCAGTCACTAAAAGATACTCCCCTCAGGCAGATACTGGAAATCGTGGCATGTTTTAGCTTTTAGTTTAAATTAATATAGCTAGATAGATAGATAAGTAGATAGATAGGTGGATAGATAGATAAAGAGAGAGAGAGACAGAGAGTGAGTGAGTGAGTGAGTGAGTGAGTGAGTGAGTGAGTGAGAGAGAGAGAGAGAGAGAGAGAGAGAGGAGAGAGAGAGAGAGAGAGAGAGAGAGAGAGAGAGAGAGAGAGAGAGAGAGAGAGAGAGAGTCAAAGTCAAAGTCAAAGTCAAAAATTTTATTCCATCAAAAATGGCTATTACATGATAATTAATCTAATTACAAATTACAATGTAAAATGTCAAAATAAAACAAATGAAATTTGCAAAGCACAAAATCAAAATATTTACACATTAAAATAAGCATACATACACTTCGTCTACCCAATGGGAGGATAATAATGAGACTAAAATCACTTATTAAGTAGGTGATTTAAAGATGAGATTTAAGTGAGGGTAATGTTTGGCAGCTTCTTAAGTTTGCGGGTAAAGAGTTCCAAAGTCTCGGGCCCATTACATTTAAGGCTCTTGCCCCAATATCAGTGGAAGTTCTGGGCACGTAAAAAGAATTCTGATATCTGGTGTTGACGTTATTGATACGCACTTGATTAACTGTTGGCAATGAGAAGAGCCATTCCGGTAATATTCCATGATTTATTTTAAAAACTAAAAGACAGATATTATATATGAACTTCATGTCCATCCTTAGCCAACCCAATCTCTCAAAGAGGGGAGAGAGAGAAAGAGAAGAGAGAGAGAGAGAGAGAGAGAGAGAGAGAGGGAGAGAGAGAGAGAGAGAGAGAGAGAGAGAGAGAGAGAGAGAGAGAGAGAGAGAGAGAGGAGAGAGAGAGAGAGAGAGAGAGAGAGAGAGAGAGAGAGAGAGAGAGAGATATTGGTTTTAGGATCCAGCACAGTAGTTGTGCCATATCCATGATAGTCACTGTATACATCTCACTTTCTTCAATAATTGTGTTCTTATTTTTATTTAGAAATCACTTATTTAATGCAAAAAAAATTGCATTTGTTTTTCATCAACTTTATTAGAATAGAGGTTCTCACTCTCTTGTATAGTCGTAATATATAATTTCAATTTTCATAAGAAACCCTATTTTGTTTTGCTGTTGCAATAATATTCTTTTCTTTGTTTTTATTTCCCTTAATAAAAACTAAAAATTATTCCCTGCTATGATTCACATACAACTCTCTCTCTCTCTCTCTCTCTCTCTCTCTCTCTCTCTCTCTCTCTCTCTCTCTCTCTCTCTCTCTCTCTCTCTCTCTCTCGCTCGCTCGCTCTCTCTCTCTCTCTCTCTCTCTCTCTCTCTCTCTCTCTCTCTCTCTCTCTCTCTCTCTCTCTCGCTCTCTTTTTTTAAGAATTGAAAAAAAAGTTATAGTAATACTACTGTGCTGTATCAGCACATGTATAAAGTTCAGAATATTTTCATTTTTTGAGAATTCGAGTGTAATAAAGTGTTACCAATCTGGGACTTATGCATACATGAAGAACCACTGAAATGCTTTTGACGTAGAAAATCCCCCATTTGCTGGCAACTCATCCTCTGAAGCTCCCATCCCCCAAATTGGTAGGGCTTCATGTCACCAGTTTGAGCTCATAAGCGGAAAACATGAAGACAAATTCTCTCCTTCTTCGTTGAGAAAATTGCTCGAAAATTTACAACCCTTTATGAGAGAGAGAGAGAGAGAGAGAGAGAGAGAGAGAGAGAGAGAGAGAGAGAGAGAGAGAGAGAGAGAGAGAGAGAGAGAGAGAGAGAGAGAGAGAGAGAGAGAGCCACCATGTCAATGCGAATTTTGTATATCAGAATTTTTTGTATATCTGTAAGCTAATAATAATAATGATTAATACTACTACTACTACTACTACTACTACTACTACTACTACTACTAATAATAATAATAATAATAATAATAATAATAATAATAATAATAATAATAATAATAATAATAATGATGTTTATACTCGACATGAAAAATATAAATTTTTTATGTCATAAAAAGACATAGTGAAGTCCTTTTTGGAATAATTCCCTAAACTCTCACAATATCAGCAGCAAAGGAGTACTTTTTATCTTCCAGTTCCTCAGTTCAGAAAGGAATGAGGTTTTGAATTTTGTGATTATTTAAAAAATAAAAAAGAGTTTTTGTTAAATAAACAGTCTTCAATTTTTAAACTATTTATTTCACCGTCTTGCCCCCCTTGTTGATTAACAAATATTAAATGGTGTCATTAATTTGACTATAAATGTTATAGTTTTTAAATGAATAGGAAAATATACTCCCTGGATTTCTTAAAGGCGGTTTACACGGTCAAACGGTTCGTCGAACGCGGTTCGACAGACAAGTGTTTGAAGTGATGTTCGAACGTGTGAACGGGATATTTGGTTGTCGAACACGTTTGTCGAACGTGTTCGACAACCAAATACCTCGTTCACACGTTCGAACATCACATCAAACACTTGTCTGTCGAACCGCATTCGATGAACCGTTTGACCGTGTAAACCCCCCTGTAGTCACATACGCTCCGTTTTCTGTGTCAAATGAAGGTGGACTTACATGTTTGCGTTGGGAGATGAAGGCTGGATGGCCTTCCTAATGCTCCGCTGTGGGTTCAAACCCAAGTTAGTCACTCTATCACTACCGCGGCCCTTTTTTAGTCAAGCATATGCAATCACTATTTTGGTGATAAGAAAATTTATTTTAAATATAGACACACTTGAAAATTTAGTGTGCCAAAAATGAAGTAGTGAATGCATTTGTTTGTTCCGGTTTTTTCGTCACGGACTCCCTTTTCTACTAAGGGCTAGGACGGTTGCCTTCTTGAGAAGGACTTGTTTTGGCAAGTGTAATCGTCAAAACAAGTCCTTCGCAAGAAGGCAACCGTCCTAGCCCTTGGTAGTAAAGGGAGTCCGTGACGTAAAACCGGAACAAATACTTGCATTCACTACTGCATTATTTCAATATTTTCTTTTACCTTGAAAATAAAATAAAAAAGTCTCATGTTTGAGGGGAAAATGTGAAGAAAAAAGTTTAAACGAATATGAAAAAAAAAAACTTAAGTGCCTAAGCGATGCTGAGATTATCACTTGCGCACCATTCACACTAAAAAGGGGGCTAGCCCCGAGGCGCCCTCCGGGAGGGGGCTAGCCCCGAGGCGCCCTCCAGGAGGGGGCTAGCCCCGAGGCGCCCTCCGGGAGGGGGCTAGCCCCGAGGCGCCCTCCGGGAGGGGGCTAGCCCCGAGGCGCCCTCCGGGAGGGGGCTAGCCCCGAGGCGCCCTCCGGGAGGGGGCTAGCCCCGAGGCGCCCTCCGGGAGGGGGCTAGCCCCGAGGCGCCCTCCGGGAGGGGGCTAGCCCCGAGGCGCCCTCCGGGAGGGGGCTAGCCCCGAGGCGCCCTCCGGGAGGGGGCTAGCCCCGAGGCGCCCTCCGGGAGGGGGCTAGCCCCGAGGCGCCCTCCGGGAGGGGGCTAGCCCCGAGGCGCCCTCCGGGAGGGGGCTAGCCCCGAGGCGCCCTCCGGGAGGGGGCTAGCCCCGAGGCGCCCTCCGGGAGGGGGCTAGCCCCGAGGCGCCCTCCGGGAGGGGGCTAGCCCCGAGGCGCCCTCCGGGAGGGGGCTAGCCCCGAGGCGCCCTCCGGGAGGGGGCTAGCCCCGAGGCGCCCTCCGGGAGGGGGCTAGCCCCGAGGCGCCCTCCGGGAGGGGGCTAGCCCCGAGGCGCCCTCCGGGAGGGGGCTAGCCCCGAGGCGCCCTCCGGGAGGGGGCTGGCCCCCAGGCCGCCCACCGGGAGGGGGCTGGCCCCCAGGCCGCCCTCCGGGAGGGGGCTGGCCCCCAGGCCGTCCTCCGGGAGGGGGCTGGCCCCCAGGCCGTCCTCCGGGAGGGGGCTGGCCCCCAGGCCGCCCTCCGGGAGGGGGCTGGCCCCCAGGCCGCCCTCCGGGAGGGGGCTGGCCCCCAGCCTGCCCTCCGGGAGGGGGCTGGCCCCCAGCCCGCCCTCCGGGAGGGGGCTGGCCCCCAGCCCGCCCTCCGGGAGGGGGCTGGCCCCCAGCCCGCCCTCCGGGAGGGGGCTGGCCCCCAGCCCGCCCTCCGGGAGGGGGCTGGCCCCCAGCCCGCCCTCCGGGAGGGGGCTGGCCCCCAGCCCGCCCTCCGGGAGGGGGCTGGCCCCCAGCCCGCCCTCCGGGAGGGGGCTGGCCCCCAGGCCGCCCTCCGGGAGGGGGCTGGCCCCCAGGCCGCCCTCCGGGAGGGGGCTGGCCCCCAGCCCGCCCTCCGGGAGGGGGCTGGCCCCGCGGCGCCCTCCGGGAGGGGGCTGGCCCCCAGGCCGCCCTCCGGGAGGGGGCTGGCCCCCAGGCCGCCCTCCGGGAGGGAGCTGGCCCCCAGGCCGCCCTCCGGGAGGGAGCTGGCCCCCAGGCCGCCCTCCGGGAGGGGGCTGGCCCCGAGGCCGCCCTCCGGGAGGGAGCTGGCCCCGCGGCGCCCTCCGGGAGGGAGCTGGCCCCGAAGTGCCCTCCGGGAGGGGGCTGGCCCCGCGGCGCCCTCCGGGAGGGAGCTGGCCCCGCGGCGCCCTCCGGGAGGGAGCTGGCCCCGAAGCGCCCTCCGGGAGGGGGCTGGCCCCGAAGCGCCCTCCGGGAGGGGGCTGGCCCCGAAGCGCCCTCCGGGAGGGGGCTGGCCCCGCGGCGCCCTCCGGGAGGGAGCTGGCCTGCGGCGCCCTCCGGGAGGGAGCTGGCCCGCGGCGCCCTCCGGGAGGGAGCTGGCCCCGCGGCGCCCTCCGGGAGGGAGCTGGCCCCGGGGCGCCCTCCGGGAGAGAGCTGGCCCCGAGGCGCCCTCCGGGAGGGGGCTGGCCCCGAGGCGCCCTCCGGGAGGGGGCTGGCCCCGAGGCGCCCTCCGGGAGGGGGCTGGCCCCGAGGCGCCCTCCGGGAGGGGGCTGGCCCCGAGGCGCCCTCCGGGAGGGGGCTGGCCCCGAGGCGCCCTCCGGGAGGGGGCTGGCCCCGAGGCGCCCTCCGGGAGGGGGCTGGCCCCGAGGCGCCCTCCGGGAGGGGGCTGGCCCCGAGGCGCCCTCCGGGAGGGGGCTGGCCCCCAGGCCGCCCTGCGGGAGGGGGCTGGCCCCCAGGCCGCCCTGCGGGAGGGGGCTGGCCCCCAGGCCGCCCTCCGGGAGGGGGCTGGCCCCCAGGCCGCCCTCCGGGAGGGGGCTGGCCCCCAGGCCGCCCTCCGGGAGGGGGCTGGCCCCCAGGCCGCCCTCCGGGAGGGGGCTGGCCCCCAGGCCGCCCTCCGGGAGGGGGCTGGCCCCCAGGCCGCCCTCCGGGAGGGGGCTGGCCCCCAGGCCGCCCTCCGGGAGGGGGCTGGCCCCCAGGCCGCCCTCCGGGAGGGGGCTGGCCCCCAGGCCGCCCTCCGGGAGGGGGCTGGC
>JAXCGZ010012001.1:40000-47607 GCA_037179515.1 Halocaridina rubra
GAACAGTTTAGAAAAGAGTTCCAGGAGCTGAATATGGAAAATGATGCCATGAAAATTTCCTTTGCTGATGCACTAAATGGGAATGTGGCAGTAAAAGAGGCTGTAAAGGTGGTGGCACTGGAAAACATACAAACAGTTGACTATAAAGAGACAGTAATAGAAAAAAAATGAAAGAGGTTGTGATGGAAAGGGCAAACCCACTCATCAAACAGGCACTTGATAAAGAGAAGACAGTGGAAATCTCAGGCATAAGCAAATCCCAGGAGCCAACATGGCAGGGGAGACCTATAGAAAATAAAGCTAGGGTTGTAGACCTGATAAGAAAGCTTGGAGTAGTATGTGGTCCTGAGGATATTGTAAACATACACCAACTAGGTAAATATTAGAGGGAAGGAAAGCCGAGACCAACAAAAGTAACCTTTGAGAGAGGGGACACATGTAGGGAAATATTGTTGAAAAAAAAAGTCTAATAGACCTTCAAGAATTCAAAGAAGTGTTCATTTGATACAGAACACTGGAAGAGATGGGAAAGATTAAAAACTTGTTGGAAGATGCAAGAAGGTTAAATGAGGAAAGAAATGAAGAAGAGAAGAAAAATTTTCATTACAGAGTTCTTCCAGACAAAGGGGAGATAAAGAAGATAATGATAGAAGACCAGGGGATGGGCCCTCATTCAGATTGCTATACATAAATGCTGATGGATTAGCTGGTAAGGCAGGAGAATTAAAAGATAGGATTCACAACAGTAAGGCAGATATAGTAGCAATTACAGAGACTAAGTTGAGTGAGGACATAAACAGTGTCACAGTTTTTCCTAAGGGTTTCAGAATATTAAGGGTTGAAAGATCTGAGAGGACTGGTGGAGGGATAGCACTGCTCATAAGTGAAAGGATTCAAGTTGAAGAAATAAACTTGGCTATAGAAAGTGAGTTCAAGGAATTTCTTGTGGCTCGCATAAATACTGGGTCAGAGAGCAAAATAATAACTGTTGTATATCAACCCACCAAGGAACCAGAATAGGCTAGAAGTTAATGAGGAAAGTCATATAGGTACTATTGAAGTCATAAACTCAGTTGTTAACATGGCACGGGAGAGAAAATGTAGGATTTTGATTATGGGAGATTTTAATCATAAAGAAATAGATTGGATAAATCTTGACCCACACAGTGGTGAGGACTCATTCGGGGCAATATTCCTAGATTGCGTACAAGGGAATTTCCTACACCAATATGTAATGGAACCAACGAGGGCCAGGGGTGGGGATGAGCCATCACTACTTGATCTAGTATTCACAGATAATGTGTTGGATATTGAAAAAATTGAGTATGAACCACCAATTGGAAAGAGTGACCACTGTGTGTTGTTGATAGAGTATATCATTGAAGATATTCTTCCTGAGAGTAGAGGCACTGAGGACATGAGGAGGAACTATCCAAAAGGAGATTACACCAAATGAATATTATGCTTGCGTTGCTTTTGGAATAATATTATTTTAAATATTCTGACTTTTATTTTTATAATATTACTTCATATTCCTTTTCTAAAGAATTTTTGATAGCGTTTTTGTTCTTGATCATATTAGCAATGCTACTACCTAAAAATACTTCATATTTATCTGTGATAATACAATTTATGTCTTAAAATGGCTACCTCCATTACTAGTTACATTTTTTTTTTAATGACTGTAACACCAGGACGGGCCAAAAAAAAAAAATAGTAAAATAAAACAGCCCTCATCGGGCCTGGGCACGAAAAAGACAAAAAGTAAAGAGAAACAGAGATGGAGAGTGTAATGACTTGTCAGATGTGAAGGGATAATAAAAGATGTATAATGAATATCCAAGAATATTCAGTGTAGCTGTAGGCATAGAAAAAGAACCGTAACTGAAGGAAGACTTAACATCGAACTGTCCTGGACAGACCTATTTAAGTTCAAAAAACCTTTTTATACCAGAAGGAGCATTTTCCTTCCCATTGTAAAAGATTCAGGATGAATACCTTCCGTGGTATATTAATAGAAGATACGGTATAAGATATGATATTCCACTGAGATCATCATTTCTTGATATTTAATACCACTTAGGAATATAAGATCTTCTCTTTGCTGATGTCATCGTTCTCAGCTCCCCGCTTGGGAGAGTTACGTTCTCATCCGCGAAAATATAGATCTTATTAGGAACGGAATCTGAAATCTAGCGTCCCGAGAGACATTAAATATGGTTAAATATAAGTTTAATTCATCATATCTCACCATTTATTCAGTGTGCAACAATATATCTTTAAACGTTGTGTCCCATTTTTTTTGTTTAACTTTTCATGGTGTTGTTACATCTTACCTCCAAATAAAAGGCGTGTTTTACGTCACAGACTCCCTTTTCTACCAAGGGCTAGGACGGTTGCCTTTTTGCGAAGGACTTGTTTTGGTAGATGTAATCGCTACGCAGAGTGCATGCCCTTGCTAACCTCAGACCGTGGCGGGGCGCGAACCCTCGACCTGCCACCTCAGAATCGCGGACGCTACTGCTTTGCACGGTGACTAAATTACACCTTGCCCCCAAATATGAGGCCTTTTTAGCTGTATAAACTAACGGAGAGACGTTCTAGAAAACTATGACATGAGTTAGTGTTAAATCTGGGAGAACCAGTTTTATGCAAAAGTGATTTTAAAAAGCTCTTCATATACGAAACACAATGTATTTTTAAAGATTATTCTGTTATTTTTGCTCTGTAGTCTCCGTGGCAAAATTGTATTCTGTTATTTTTGCTCTGTAGTCTCCGTGGCAAAATGGTAGCGTCCGCGACTCTGTGTCGGCAGGTTGAGGGTTCGCTCCCCGTCACGGACTGAGGTTAGTAAGGGCATGCACTCAGGGTAATGATTACATCTGCCAAAACAAGTCCTTCTCAAGAAGGCAAACGTCCTATCGCTTAGTAGAAAAGGGAGTTCGTGACGTAAAACCGAAACCAATCTGTTTTTTTTTTGCTCAGTTACGTGACTTGACACACCCATGTATCTCCAAGAGCATTTGCCTTCGATTTCCACTCTCAAGTGGTAGCGTCCGCGACTTTGAGGCGTCAGGTCGAAGGTTCGTGCCCCGCCACGGTCTAAGGTTAGCAAGGGCATGCACTCTGGGTAACGATTACATCTGTCAAAACAAGTCCTTCACAAGAAGGCGACCGTCCTAGCCCTTTGTTGAAAAGGGAGTCCGTGATGTAAAACACTTTTTTACAATTACTTAATAGTACTTTTTATCTGAAAAAATGGACTTTTTCTTCGCGAACGCTCATTCACACACTTATCTACATATGGATGTGGGTATACTTTTATTAATCAAGTTAATATCTTCTTGTATGTAATGAATAACATTGTCAGCAGAAGCATCTTTGGAGTTTTAATCCTAGATTAGAAGTAATATGCGCCATTATTTATTGATCATTTGTTATTGCACCGGAGAATGGGATTAACGATGATCAAAACACAACAGTAAGTGAAGCAAGAGAAGCAACAATTATTTGATTTACTTCACTGTTCCGGTTGTACGTCATGGACTCCTTTTTTTTTACCAAGGGCTAGGACGGTTGTCTTGTTGTGAAGGACCATTTTGGCAGATGTAGTCGTTATCCTGAGTGCATGCCCTTACTAACCTCAGACCGTGACGGGGCTTGAACCCTTGACCTGACGCCTCAGAATCGCGGACGCTATCGCTTGTGCCACGGTGACTACATTTTATTTCCTTCACTAACTTTGTTAAACAATAAATATTCTCTTAAGAAATGCTTGAGATTATATAACGTCGCTATTATTTCTAAAACATATCTCTACGGCTCTCTCTCTCTGTATATCCTTGAGTTTACCTTTTAAAGACCATTAAACATCGCAGCGGTTATCTCATAAACCAAGAAGACAGAAAGAATTGCTCTGTATAAGAAGATAGAGCATTTTATTGTATATACTTCATACGAGATATCTTATGATCGAAGCAGAAGGAAAAAAAATGGCGATATGTTGGAAAAGAGATGTTGATGGATCGAACTACCGAAGACCAAGTGAAAATTGGATTACTTTGTAAAATTGGATTTCAGATTATATTTGAGTTAAAGACCGTGGCTCAGGTGGTAGCGTCCGCGAATTTGAGGCGTCAGGTCGAGGATTCGCGCCCCGCCACGGTCTGAGGTTAGCAAAGGCATGCACTCAGGGTAACGATTAAATCTGCCAAAACAAGTCCTTCGCAAGAAGGCAACCGTCCTAGCCCTTGGTAGGAAAGGGAGTCCGTGTCGTAAAACACCCACCCAGTGCAGCCAATTTGTGGAATTATCTACTGGAATCGCTTAGAGCAATTAAAGCACTTGCAATACCTCCACTCCCTCGGGAAAAACTGCTGAGTAAACAATTGCAATACACTACTTTCAGGCTTATTCCCCCGTGTACAAGATCGGGAATTCTTCATTACAAACAGAATACATTAGCATTGTAATAATAATACAGTATTTTATATATATGTTGTTTCGGGTTTACGTCACGGACTCCCTTTTCTACCAAGGGCTGGACGGATGCCTTCTACAGAAGGACTTGTTTTGGCAGATGTAATCATTACCCTGAATGCGTGCCCTTGCTAACCTCAGACCGTGACGGGGCGCGAATCCTCGACCTGACGCCTCAAAGTCGCGGACGCTACCGCTTGAGCCACGGTGACCACTCTTGTAATAACAATGCAGTATTTTATATATGTTATTTTATGTATTTTGAAATCGATCATTTAAACAAAAATTTTATATTTTTTTCAGGCATAGGTAGATATATTCTCCCAGTCCTGTTTATAAACAGCATGGATGGATTCGGTTTTACGTCACGAACTCCCTTTTCTACTAAAGGCTAGGATGGTTGCCTTCTTGCTAGGGACTTGTTTTTGCAGATGTAATCGTTACCCTGAGTGCATGCCGTGACTGAGGTTAGTATGGGCATACACTCAGGATAACGATTACATATAGATGGATTCGGTTTTACGTCACGAACTCCCTTTTCTACTATGGGCTAGGACGGTTGCCTTCTTGCTAAGGACTTGTTTTGGCAGATGTAATCGTTACCCTGAGTGCCCTGACTGAGGTTTGTAAGGGCATACACTCTGGGTAACGATTACATCTGCCAAAACAAGTCCTTAGCAAAAAGGCAACCGTCCTAGCCCTTAGTAGAAAAGGGAGTTCGTGACGTAAAACCGAATCCATCCATGCTGTTTATCTTTATAATTACGTGTTACCGTATTGTGACTAACCGTTTACAGAAAAGAAATAGACTAAGCTTAGTTTAATCTTTTCGCTATTTTGATAATAACAAGACAACACATCGAGCTAATGTTTTCATATGGATACAAGTGGCTTAATAATTACATCCTTACTTATAAATGATGTGTATAGTGTGCAGTTTAATTTGCTGAATGTTTTATTTTCACTTATCATACTAACCTAAAAAACCTCTCTGTGATTTCGAAGTGGATGTTTCCTAACATATTTCTAATAAAGCATATACAATGTCCTTAGTATGAGCCTGAAAAAAATGTATAAAATCTACTGTCAAGTACATGTCTTCTTAGCATACCCAATGAACTAACTCTTTAAACATATCTTCCAAGTCACCTGAATGCGAAAATGTCTCCTCAGGAGCGGCAAATAATAATAATAATAATAATAATAATAATAATAATAATAATAATAATAATAATAATAATAATAATAATAATAATAATAATAATAAACCTTTATTTTCATTACAATACAATGGGTATTCGTCAACCCGGGCAAGCCCCAACCCCCCACTGTGGTGGCCAACTGCAGCAGTACCTGCCAGGAAACAGCTTAAACTCTCGGTCTTGGACGGGAACCGATCTTTCGACCTCGTGAATGCGAAGCCAGCGCGTTACCACTGTACTAGCCAGCAGGCTAATGCATTTTTAATATAACATTGCACCTGTGTAAATAGAAAATATATTCGTATTATATGACCAACAACAGGAAGTGAGATACACCACTCCATTATTGTTTATTAGTATTTTTACTGTCAGGACTTGCATAGATTCCCAGTATAAACACCAGAAAAGAGAGCATAACTTCCAGCTCCGACGAGGAGTGGTTGACGGTATCAATAATGAAATTATTTAGTGTTTTTTCTTAAATGTTCAAAAGCTTTGGATAGGTTATGGCATAAGACCTCATTGGCGAAGCGGTCTTCCTCCTGCTGCAGACTATCAATTTTAACTCTGTTGCAACCTTCTTGATAACCGAGCACAATTTCTGAAGCTTTCAATAGCAGTTTTTGTAGTTCCTTTCAAGTCATGAGTGGTGTTCCACAGGGTTTTGCTCATTTCCCGTCTTTCTTCTATCTATCAATAATCATCTACAGAGTTATGCTTACGACTGAACTTAGCATAATTCCTCTAATGAGTCTCAACTTGCTTCGCTATTTTTTTCTAATCAGTTTGTTTTACAGTTATTTCCTCTAACAATATCAGGAAAGATATCCCATGCATTAGACAAAGTAGTGTAGTAACGCAAAGACAAAAATGTCTGTCCATAATTGGCCTTACATTGCATCGCAAGTTTAGATTACGCCAGATTTAATGACTTTATTTGTCTATCATATTTTGCCACCATATGACGTACACAAGAATAGATTTTCCTTTAAGTTGTTTTTATAGATTAGGTGAAGAGTGACTTTTCTTGGAATCTTTCCAATGTTTCTTATCTTTGACTCTTTTGCTGTAACATTTTTCTACAGTAGTGATGTCTGCACATAATTAAAGTTATCCATTCACAAATTTCTGTTCACTTTATCTTTTATGTGATAGTAATGTTAAGTTGCAGTGCCAATAAAATAATAATATATGCTGATTTAGATGACAAAATCTAATCAGAAGAGTTTTGTAGTTATTGAAGACCGAAGTATGTTTCAATTTTGAATGGCACTATAGTGTTCCAGTTTTACGTCACGGACTCCCTTTTCTACCAAGGGCTAGGACGGTTGCCTCCTTGCGAAGGACTTGTTTTAGCAGATGTAATCGTTACCCTGAGTGCATGCCCTTGCTAACCTCAGACCGTGACGGGGCGCGAACCCTCGACCTGACGCCTCAGAGTCGCGGACGCTACCGCTTGAGCCACGGTGAAAGTAAAATTGCAATATTTCCAGTTGCTATGTAACGGGTAGATACAGAGAAATAATAGTTTGCATAATCAAGATTAAGATAAATAAAATAACAATTGTGTTAGGTAAAATTGTTCATCCCCCTGAGGGAGGGGGTAAGAATACTTCCTCCGTGTTACCCTGCGTGTCGTAAAAGTCGACTAAATGGGGCAGAGCGAGGGGACTGGGAATCCCCTCCTTTGTATTTTCTTCCCGCAATGAGTCAAGGTATTTTACTTTGACTCAGCCACTCCCTTATAAGGGGGATTATGGCTCATGTATATAGATAAAATTGTTCATACATTTCTTTGGGCATACGTATGTGTGTGTGAGAGAGAGAGAGAGAGAGAGAGAGAGAGAGAGAGAGAGAGAGAGAGAGAGAGAGAGAGAGAGAGAGAGAGAGAGAGAGAGAGAGAGAGAGAGTCAAAGTCAAAGTCAA
>JAXCGZ010012002.1:17500-22500 GCA_037179515.1 Halocaridina rubra
GATGGATGAGGGGAGGAGAGAGAGGAGAGGCTTGACCTACTTTCTGACAGGTTATGCAAGAAGATTTGGTGGGCGCTGATAGGAATTGCTAGATAGCTAACTAGTAAGAGCCAGAGTTACAAAGGCAGAAAGAGATTACTATGATCTAGTAGTTAACGGTAAATAGAGAGGAGAACTCGAATCCAAAGAAGAAATGTAGTTATTTCTGTCAGTAAGTGCATTCAGCAGAAAGCATTACACTTAATTACATTCGACTGTATGAAACGAATTGTTTACAGTAGACCACGATGCCAAAATATAAAAACATTTGTTAATTCTGAATACGGGTCATGATATACAAACATAATATCACTTATTTCCGTTACTGGAGATCGTCTTTCGCACGAGAAACAAGTGGAGGCGAGAATCAACAGCAGAAAGAAAAATTTAGATATTATTGACTCTTACAGAAAATTAGATGTTTTTATCACATTTCCGAGAATGATCATCATCATAAGTTCGTCTTAATATTTTTTAAAGTGACTATTTTTGGGACAAGAGTAATTCTGCTAAATTCTTTGTACAAAACCTACGAATCAGGTAATAAAATATTGACTGAATACACGTCTTGGGAAAGTAGAGCGCAGCATCAAGAACAGAGCAGAGACCTTAAAAATGTAATGGTGTTTCGGAGCATTTTTTTTTTTCCCCTCAAATAGCTAATCCACTTTAACCTTTTTAGGAGAGAACAGTCATGAGACTTCGTTTAAGACTTTCATTCATCCTTGCATCGTATATATATATATATATATATATATATATATATATATATATATAAATATATATATATATATATATATATATATATATATATATATATTATATATATATATATATATATATCGGTAATACAGATGTACATACATGTATTTTTACATACGGCCTTGCATACATACAGACATACTTACATGCATACATACGTACATTGATATGCAGGCATTGCTTACATACATTCATACAAATGTATATCCTACATTTACACGCATGAATACATATCACAATACGTAGATAGGATATCCATAAATGTATGATATTTTATTTTATTAGAATGTGTAGCAGTGCAAGCTTTTATGGGAAAACACTCAAAAACCGTCTCCTGTTTGGATCTTGTTGCTATGGTAGTGTAGACGTGTGTTGATAAGGACAGTTTGTGTTTGCTTTTCAAGGTTGGATGTTTATTCGCTTCGTATCTGCTGATATGGATTATTTTTACTTGGGATATATGCAGGAAATGGAATTTTGTTGCTGCTATTACTACTACTACTATATTATTATTATTATTATTATTATTATTATTATTATTATTCTTATTATTACTACTACTACTACTACTACTACTACTACTACTACTATTGAGGTCTTAGTAACCAATTATTTTGCACACACAAAAATGTGTTACTGGACCTCGATGTATCAGTTAGAAATCGCAGTGAAAGGCAATATAGAAGCTTGTAAGTACACATATATATATGCATGGCCCCATTCCCCCTTGTAAGGGGGTGACCGAGCCAAGAAGCACGCATTTACCACGATCCACTCACACCTTATAGTCCCTTAGGAATAAAGGGTTGCCACATATTCCCCCTATCACCCTTCTTGGGTCATCCATAAGATAGGCCGGCAAGGATATTCTACAGTGAGGTCCGACAGCCGCAGCTGTTTATCCCCACCCATTCATCACGTGGCAGCAACCCTCACACCCGTCCATCACAATTCTCTGAGCTTGCAGGTGCGAGAAATCCCTTTGGCCCGTGTCACCTACACAAGCTTCCTCCACTCATTCCTATCTCTTGCACACTCTCTTCCCTGCTTCACTGACAGCCACGTGCATCCAATGCCCTTTTCTCTCCATCCATCCATCTCATTTTAGGTCTTCCACTTGGCCTAACTCCAAGCACTTCTGCACTCCACACTCTCTTTGCTATTCGTTCATCACTCATCCTTTCCATGTGTCCAAACTAACTGAAAGACACCATACTCCCCATCTTTGTTTCTCTATGTTTTCTTCGTGCCCAGGCCCGATGAGGATAGATTTATTTTTTGGCCAGTCCTTGTGTCACAATCATAAAAAAAAATACTCTTTGATCTACCTATTCGACAGCTTTCTTTCAACGCCCGTTCTCTGCCTGGTTTCCTCATTTCTACCTCTATCTATTATAGATACACCAATCCTACTTCTTAAACCCCTCATCTCCATTACATTTCATTTGTTCTTTTCATCCTCTCTTGCATGCCAAGTTTTTGGTCCATACAATGCTGTCGGCACTATCACACCTTCATGTATCCTTCTCTTTGCAGTCATTCCCAAATACCTATTTCTTATCACACCTCTCAGCCCAACTAGACATTTACTCGATTCCTTCGCTCTGTGACTTACTTCCACATCCACTCGTCCATTCCTTGATATGTGTGTCCCAGGTACTTAAAACTCGACGTCTTCAAGCAGCTCCCCATTCACTCCTACATCCAATATGCCAACTTTGACACTCCTGGTGCATCTCGTGACTATAATTTTACCGATATTCACCCACAACTTCCTTCTTTCACACATCCTAACAAACTCAGTCTCCAAATGATTCATTTCATTCTCAGTATCAGCCACAAGTTCTGTGTCATCCGCGAATAGGAATTGATTCAATTTCCACAACCTTCCATACTCACCCACTAATTCCAACCCTCTGTCTAATAGTCTTTCATTTACTTCCCTTACCACTCTATCCATATTATTGTTCATGCTTTTGCAATCGTCATATGAAACTCTTTACACCCAACAGTACATTTGAAACTTCATTTCAAACGCATTTCCCTTCACAGGTTAATAATTTATGCCTTTCTATGCTCTGCAAGTTTGGGTTTCCCGTGTGTGTATTAGCCGAGAGCAAACTGCCAATTATTTTAATATGTACACAGGAAAATTATTCCATGGCTTTGGCCTCATCGATTGGTTAATGAAGTGGGTTAATATGTGGTCAGAATAATGTGTCTTCAGTCTTGGTGGTTATTTTCTTTTTTTCTTCATTCTTTCTTTCTTCCTCGTCATGTTCCTGATCGACGGAACCATGTTCGGCTGACGATCCGTCGTTCCTGGATCGACACTGGGTTGCGTTTCCTTAGCAGTAATGATCCACCATTGGCTTGCTAGGTCTATCATGCCTTCTTCTTCTTTTGGTCTGCGACTTCTTAGTTTATATATATTAGGCGTAGCTCTCGCAACCGAGAGCTTCCCTCATCCGCCACCCGTTCAAGAATTTGTCTCTTCCGCCGGAAGAGGTTATTTTTGAAAATAAAAAAATGCCGTCTTTATAAGCATGGGGGGTGGGGGAATGCGCAATAGGAGAGATAAAGGAAAAATGGGGTGTAAGATATTGGGTCTTTATTTCTAGATGGAATAGTTATTTGGCCGTTTAACAGAAATAGTTATTAGGGTGTTTGAAAAGAAATAGTTATTTGGTGGAAGCTACTAACTTGCTCAAAGTGTGACGTGATAGAATAAGCTAAAACATGTGAACAATGGAGTCTATGAGGAGTTGTGGATACGAGGAATCGAAATAAAACGACAAAAAGAGAGAAGAAATGAAAAAAAAAAACAGATAAATACAGTGTCTATGGGGAGGTCATGAAAGATATGTAAGATTTGAGAAAAATGGAGGAAATTAAATATGTTGAAAATAGCATTAAGAGAAATATTGGTGACAAGGTAGATGAAGGAAAAATAAAATGGTTGTCATAAATGTTCAGACAAGTAGACGAATAAGATGGTAGGCGTTAGTGAGGTATGAATGTGCGCATATGAGGAATAGATAATAGGAACATACATACGCTTAGTGCAGTACTATATAATGCAAAAATAGATATATCGATGGACGCTAACATAGGAATTGGGATGTTAAATGAAACAATGGTATTGGGCGAAAAGAGAGAGAGAGGGTCACCGGGTGGAATTACTGCCGAAACTGGGTCAAGGACAGAGGAGAAGGGGTTTTGAGGTCAAGAGGAAGAAGAAGAAAAAAAAACTCAAACGCCGAAGGAGAAAGAGAACTGGGGGGGGGGGGGGGGCGGAGGACAAAGGGTGATGATGGCAGAACTGACGAAGAGCTAGATATGGAAAGAGAACGGGTGGGAGGTCACATGGACATATGTGTGTGGGGAGTAACTATGTATGCGAATGCGAATTCCAATTAGGGTATTGTTTTTTCTGACCAGGATATGGGAAGAGAATGGAGGAGATCACATTGTCATTAGTGTGTGTGTGTGTGTGTGAGGAAGCCATGTATGCGGATTCAAAGTAGGGCATTTCTTCTGCGCAGGATATGGGAAGAGACTGAAGTGGAGAGGGTCTTATTACCATTGGTGTGGGGGAGCCATATTTGCGAATTCAAAGTAGGGCATAGTTTCTACTTGCATATTGATCAGCAGCACCCACAGCAGTCGTAATAGCAATTGCAGAAATAGCAGCAGTAGTATTAGTAGTTGTTTTTAGGGGCTTCTTGCGTGTGTATTAATTATCATCAGCAACTGCAGTCGTAATAGCAAGTACAGTAGTAATTAGTAGCTTTTCCTTCCGAGTGGGGCACTTTTTGTGCAGGTGTATTGATTAGTAGCAGAAAAACGGTCGCTATAGCAAATGAAGTAGTAGTAGTAGTAGTAGTAGTAGCAATAATAGTGGTAGTCAGCAGTAGATTTTCCTTTGAGTAAGGCATTTTTCCTTCATGTGTATTGATTAGTATCGGCAACAGCAGTCGTCAGTAGTAGTTTTTATCGACCCTCGTGCAGGCTTGTTTTCCATGTATTTGAACCAAACTTTCCTTAGAATTAAGTTTCTTAAATGCTAGTATTGGCATTGGTTTATGCCGAACCCTAACATTTAAAGGCCTCGATGGTTTCACTAAAATGTATAGGTTATTCCGTGTTTTAAAGCATACATTCTCTCTCTCTCTCTCTCTCTCTCTCTCTCTCTCTCT
>JAXCGZ010012002.1:25000-42500 GCA_037179515.1 Halocaridina rubra
ATATATATATATATATATATATATATATATAGAGAGAGAGAGAGAGAGAGAGAGAGAGAGAGAGATTGCATAAAGATATATGTTGTGAAACATGCATTGCTGGAGAGTTATTATCGTGCAATACTAGTTTTAAAACCTGACTTCATATGCGTGTACACATATTCGTATAAAATGCAGTGAAACGCTTATCAGTATATTTCTCTGTAGTTGAATCGAATTTCATATTTTGTTTTAATGTGATATATATATATATATATATATATATATATATATATATATATATATATATATATATATATATATATATATATGTGATTACCTAATTGTGTTTACGGTGTGTGTGTGTGTGTGTGTGTGTGTGTGTGTGTGTGTGTGTGTGTGTGTGTGTGTGTGTGTTACTCATTACTTTGGATTTATTTTAGTATAACTGGGAAATATGTTAATAACATAATTTAACTCTTTAGTCATAGACGTAAGATTTGAGTTCCGGGACTATGTCGAAAGTTGAGCATATCTTGGTACTTAGCCATGTATCCTCAAGTCACTATTTACTTAGTACTCATAATTCATTATAGTCATACATTCATACGTACATTCATTCTTGCACTTATGCGGTCTTGAGTGTACATATATACACATATAAATAATGCATTCTTTTGCATGCATACATACTTGCGTTCATGCATGTGCACTTGCATACATTCGTACATATACGTACACCACAGATATAATTTTTTTGTATCTTGGAGAGGGAAACATCTCTTCAATATGTGCGCCTAATAAAGCTCTCCCATAGAAACAATACGTTAATTATTTTTACATTCTAATTTTTTTATGTTAATAATTTCCGAACTTTGCACAAATACTGAACTTTGGAAGTTGTTTCTTTTTGCCATCTTTTTCTGCCGTTACGGAGATAAGGTAGTATTGATATATAATATAATTATCACATTTTTCATGCTTTTATGTATTATTATTATTATTATTATTATTATTATTATTATATATATATATATATATATATATATATATATATATATATATATATATATATATATATATTATTATTTTTTTTTTAAGTGGTTGCTGCTGTCGGAATAATTTCGTGACTTTGAATCACGCTCAGATATTAAAAAATACTTACAAGAAAACGTCAGGATTGCTATTTTTTTGTTGCTCTCAAGGTCATTGTATGTATGTTTGTTTGTGTGTGTGTGAGTTGTTGGTAATGGAGAATAACTTTTTCAATTCAAGGTATGTGTGTGTGTTTGTATGTATGTGTGCTTCTATGTGAATGTCTTTGGTAATGAAGAATCATTTTGATATTGCAAAGTTATTTATAAATGTTTGTGTTTGTGTGTGTCAGTGTGTCTGTATATATATATATATATATATATATATATATATATATATATATATATATATATATATTTATAAATGCGTGTGTGTGTGTGTGTGTGTGTGTGTGTGTGTGTGTGTGTGTGTGTGTGTGTGTGTGCGTGTGTATTGGGGAATTGATACTTGTCCATAGTTGTCAAGCGCGATTAAAATAGAGGAACAGGATATCTGTTCAGGACGTATCTTATTCAAGATTGTAATTTTGAAAATACAGTATTGCCTGAAAAGTTTCATACATGACTGTTCACGGTCGTTTAAATATGAACCATTTGCATGCATATCTGATTTTGAACGAAAAACGATATTAGAATGATTATAAAATCTTGTCGGAAAAGTAAAGTAAAAATCATTTAAATCATTTAAGAAGCAAGAGCATTTTTATATTATTTTGGCCTATTTTTTTTTCTTTTTTTATTTCGTAGGTATGAGAATATTACAGACATCTGTTACTATAGAGAACACAGACTAGAAGCTTGTAATGCGTTAGAAGGGAAGGAAGGTAAAAGAATGTACTGGAGAGGAATTACCTTTGGGAGGGGAGACTCGGTAAAGAAGAGGTAGCGATGGGCATGAATGAGGGGATCAGACTGGGGTTACAGGAGGACAATCAGGTTAGTGGCAAGGGGAGAGGCAGACGAAAGTAGGATAGTGCTGTGTAGAGGGGAGAGGAGGATAGTAATGTGTTGGGAAGAGGAAATGAAAATTGAGTATCAGGAACGCAATCAGAATAATGAGGAGTGGAGGATTAGGCGAAGAGAATGGCTTTGCTATGAGTGGAGAAGAGGTTAACAGGAGTAAAACCAGGGTAGTGAAGAAACAAACTAAAGGGAAGGAACTGTGAATTGTATTGAGAGGATCAGAAGGGTAACGGAAAACAATCATAATACAGAGGATAGATATAGACAAAAGAGGTAAAATTGAGTTAAAAAGGGGAAATCAGACAGGGTAATAATAAAGCAGGGTAGTGAATAGAGGAGATGCCGACGAAATGGAGGTAGCCATGAGTTGGGAAGAGGAAATGGGAATTGAGTAATAGGAACGCAACTAGGTTAGTAGCGAAGAGAAGACACCAAGGAAAGTGAGGTAGCGATGAGTTGGGAAGAGGTCATAAAAATTGGGTAACAGTGACACAACCCGAGTGTGGCAGGCGCAGAAACAAGGAAAAGGGAGATAATGATGCATTGGGAATAGGATCTCGGAATAGGGTCAGAGAAGCTCAGCCAGTGTAGTGCAGAGAGATGTCTGTGTAAGGGAAGTAGCGATGCTTTGGGTAGGAGTAACCAAAATAGGGTAATAGGAACGCAACCGTTTGTGTGAAGAGGGGAGACACAGACCAAAGGAAGGTAACATTGAATTGGGAATAGGTAATCAATAAGATAACAGGAACTCAAACGGGTAGTGAAGAGAGGAAGAGGAGGCCAATGAAAAGTAGTCATGGGTTGGTTAGGGAGTCCTTATCAATATGGTAATAGGAACATAACCAGTCATGTGAAAAGGGGAGAAATCGGCGAAACGAAGGTATAATTAACAGAATCGGCAATCAGAATTGCATAACAGGAACCCAAACGAGGTAGTGAAGAAGGCAGCAATGACTCGCAATGAGAGGCTCGGAATTAAGTAACATGAACGCCATCATGATAGAGACTAAAAAGAGGTAGCGATTGAATCGGGAAGAGGGAATCAAATTAAAGGAACACAACAAGTGTAATGAAAAAGGGAGAAAGAAACATATAAGGGTAGTACTGATGAGAGGTGGCTAAAGAAAATCTGAATAGAATAGCAGGAACGCAACCAGGGTAGCCAAAGGGAAGTTGCGATGAAATGAAGATGAGAAAGTTAGAATATGAAAATAGGAACACAACAAGGGTAATGAAGAAGGGAGACACCAACAAAAGAGAAATGGTCATGAGTTGGGATGAGGAATTCAGAATAGTCTAACGGGAACACAACCAGGCTAGTGACGGGGAAGTACTTATGTTTTGGGAAGAGTAAATCAGAATAGAAGAGCTGGAACGCAACAAAGGTAGTGGAAAGGGGAGAAACATACTTAAAAGATGTAGGAATGAGTTGGGAGAATGAAATCGGAATGGAGTAAGGCGACGAGGGGCAGGAATATTGAAGAGGAGAAATTAAGACGAAGTGGAAGAGATCACTGAAATGGGTTGGATAGGAGGATGGGACTCAAATGATAAAAACTGTAATACACAAGAGGTGAAAGTGGATCTAGATTGTGGATTACATCGATGAGGCATTCTCCTGCAATATAACTATTATAACTTTTTTTTAGCTAATAAAGCACTACAAGATTATTTATAGAACTCTATCGTAACTTTGTCTATTCAACACTACAAAAATATTAACATTAATATAATGCTGTGAATGGAAAAATCATCATAAATGCTGACTGCTCTTCTGAGCTGTTGACTTTTAAAGGGAAAAATAACAATGGAAAATAACAGATGAATGAGAGAGATGGAGATGACGCAGATACCATGTCATAATTCTATATCCTGATGCTCTGATATTTAAACATTCCTTTTCAATTAATATACATATAGTCACTGACTTTCGTTCAGAGAATTACTCCTCGTATATGAATCAACAACAAATTGACGTCATATATTTTGAAGAGTTGATGCAACTGTGAGAATGAAAATGATTTTTTTTAGTTTCTCTCTCCTCTCTCTCCTCTCTCTCTCTCTCTCTCTCTCTTCTCTCTCTCTCTCTCTCTTCTCCTCTCTCTCTCTCTCTCTCTCTCTCTCTCTCTCCTCTCTCTCTCTCCTCTCTGCGCTCGCGCTTGCCAAATTGTGCTTACGGAAGAGCCTTATAATCGCAATTCCTTGTCTTCTTATCCGTTCGATTTTTAGGATAATATGATACTTATCATATTTGTCCCCAAAACTATGAATGTACATAACATGAACGACTTCCTCGCTCAGTGAATTCCAAGCATCAACTATTCTGTCACTACAAGAGTAATGCCTTATATCCTGCAAAGAAGTTTTCTTATGAAGCTTTAAACTATGACCTCTAGTTTAAGAACTACCATAGCAAAATATCGTTCAATGTCATGAAGGAATCTAAAACCGTCACCATATCCTCCCTCTTCCTTCTAGCTTCCCGTGATGGTAGGACTCCATGAGCCTCTCCTCATAACTGAGATCGCGTATCTCTCTCACCAGTTTCGTAGCATGTCTTAGAACCAAACCAACTTATCTATATGCTTTTTCAAGTGCTGATTCCAAAAGGCTGCTGCATATTCAAGCTTTGGTCTCAAATAAGTTACGTATATATTTCTAAACATTTCCTTGCCCATGTTTCAGAAGGCCACCCTTACATGTATATATATATATATATATATATATATATATATATATATATATATATATATATATATATATATATATATATATATATGTACGTGCTCATAGTAGAGGTAACCATACTTATAACTCAGTGGGAAAATCGAGTAAAATGTGCGATATATATTTAGTCGAATGAAAATACCTGCCATTCAAGGTCTTTGGAATTCATTGCCATCCCTCTGATTGTATTTACCAGCTAGAGACAGTGGAATAGCTATTTTTATCCTCCCCCTCCTCCTCCCTCCTCCTCCTCATTCTCCTCCTATCTACTGTTATGCATTTTCTCTGCTGTTTTGGCCTTGTTGTTTGTTGATAATGCTGATATTATGTTACATTGAGAGATCAGCAAAATCTCTTGCATTATGATGGAACAAATGTCTGCACTAATGCTAGTCTGACGTGGTAAAACACTGCCATTTGATAGAACACGTATAGTTCATTGATACAGATACTGACGTTTTCTACTGTCCAAGATCATATGTCAGCCTCAGACTCTTAAATGACTATTTCATTGGATTAATCTCTCTTTTAAGTATGACTGTGCATTATATAAACTTAGTTTAACGTAGTTTCTAATCCTTTGAAAATTACATTGATGAAACTAGAAGCAAAATTAATAAACAAAGATTATAAGAGAGGAAAAGAGATTAAAAAAAAAAAGTAAAAAGACAGGTTAGAATATTCTATAGTTTTCTGTCACTGCAGATTATCTTGAAACTGGAAAATGATCTCAGTATAATAAACAACAAGAAGTTAGAGAAAAGGATATAAAGAAGGTATAAAAAACAAAAATTGAAAACTATGTATATGCTTGTAGGCGTGAACTTCATCTTCCATTTCATCATGTTCGAGATAGGCGCGTGCGCACGTGCGTCACTGGCTTGGATTGTGGGAGGGCAGGAAAAAGTGCGAGGAAAGTATGAGAGAGAGAGAGAGAGAGGAGAGAGAGAGAGAGAGAGAGAGAGGAGGAGAGAGAGAGGCCCTGGAAGATATGACGTCATAAGGTTGCCTCACCTTCTGGAATTGGTTCTCTTAGGAACAAATCCACGCATGCACATACGTGTGCACGCACTCACGCACTTAACCATGCAATCAGGCATGGGCAGTGAAATCAGGTATGACGGAAGTGAGTAGAGAAAGATTTTCATACGGTTGCAGGAAAGTAAAAATGAATAATTTGTACAGTAATGATATATTGTTACGTTTAACTGGAAGCCACATACAACATTACTATGGGTGTTCTCATTTACCTCTTGTACTTCGATACTAAGTGATATAAAAATGTTATTACGGGGTTTTACATTATATTATTTGTTTTGATATTTTAAATTTTGAAAGTTTTGCATTTTATATATATATATATATATATATATATATATATATATATATATATATATATATATATATATATATATATATATATATATATATATATATATATATATGCATGTGTGTGTGTTTATGTATTCACGTATATATATATATATATATATATATATATATATATATATATATATATATATATATATATATATATATATATATATATATATATATGGTAGGAACAGGCCCATTAAAGAAAATAACGTAAAGAATATTTGAATTACTTATTAATTTCGTGACCTAATCTGGTCACCCTCTCAAAGTACAATGCCAAAGTACACTCTGTGTGTGTGTGTGTGTGTGTGTGTGTGTGTGTGTGTGTGTGTGTGTGTGTGTGTGTGTGTGTATGTGTGTGTGTGTGTGTGTCATCATCAACATCATAAGGCGTGCTAAAAGAACAGCTGAAAAAAGTCAAAGACTATATGTATGTATGTTGTATGCATGAATTGGTACGTGTGTGCACTATTTTTAATATAAACCTCCTAGTTAATCAATTCACTGGCCCGAAAATAAAATCTCCGTTAATAGAAAGATGAAATTTAAAACCCTAGTTCAACTAACTAGAAAATTCTAAAACCTCACTGGCACTAGAGAGGAGATTTTTCAGTAGCAAATGAAAGTTGTGTGAAGCGATGATGATGGTGCTATGGGTTCAGTGACTTTTAAAAGGCCAATTGCAATGTCTGGGCCACAACACCTCTATTGCAAAGATGGCCTTGGTAAGGTTGAAAGTATTGCCTGGAAACCAACCCTTACCACACCACACCTCTCCTCTCCTCCCTGCCCTCACCAAGGCCTGCCATTTGCAATGACTTCGATTCTTTTTCTACTTCTTTGGTATAAGTTTGGATTATTATTATTATTATTATTATTGTTATTATTATTATTATTATTATTATTATTATTATTATTATTATTATTATTATTATTGGCTCTTTTCGAGAAATGCATTGTGAATCATGTGTCTTGATTAATGTCGATTGTCTGTGAAAGTTTTTAGTTGAGAGTTGAATGATCAAGGTAATCCAGTCTCTGGAGAGGCTAGCCAACTCTACTCAATCTTAGCCTGTCCCTAGTTTGAATCCATGTAATGGGTTGATATCAGGATGGGCATCCGTCAGGAAAACATTGTAAGCCAAAACCAATACTATCCCCTAGAGATTGAAGCCACAGCGACCCCATTTGAGCATGAGAATTAGCCAAGAAAGAAATAAGTTGAACAATCTATTTTTAATTTTTTTTTTTTTAAGTTTTATTTTCAATATTTTTGTTCCAGGTCTTCAGGCTTCTGTTCCACAGTGACACCCCTAAATAGCTAATGGTGTACTTATTGAGTTTGCTGACTTGACAGAAGTTTGCCAATTCTGTTTAATGTATATGTATCAACCCTTAGCTTGTAATATTATTGTTACAGTAGTGATCATTCATACCTGTCATCTATCTGTTTATCTATTTATCTATATATCTATCTTTATATATATATATATATATATATATATATATATATATATATATATATATATATATATATATATATATATTATAATAATAATAATAATAAATACCTTATATCCACAAACTTAACTAGTGTACAGTAGTCGTTGCACGTGCTGAGTGTGCAGTGTGTACCGCGTAATTATCCCGCCTCCATCTCCTTCTTTCTCCTAAATGATAAATTGTTCAGTTATTACTTATTATATAAATCACAGATTTTAATATGAATATATTGACCATGATAATGAATCTAGTGATAGTGACTCATTAACATCATTAATGCGATCATAACTATAGCAATAATAATGATCTTGAGGAGGAGGAGTGCGATGACGTTGCAAAGAATATGAACCGCTGTTCCGATCTATTAATGACAGTAATTGCCGTCATGAGATTGCATTTTGGTGTATGACGATGTATTTGCATTTTCATGGCAATCAGCAAACATGAAGACTGTTTATGAGTACTTATTTGCAATGCTGAAAGTTGTTATAAAAGAGGGTATCCGGCCGTAATATTTAAGCCAAAATCAACGACAGTGTATGAGATTAGAGAGGAACAGAGACCCTATATGTGAATGGGGGAAAAAAAACTTCTGATAAAGAAGAATAAAAGGTAAAAGGCGTAACGATACAAGTATTATTGCTTAGCGTATTGTATCGTCTAATTATCCCTTGATCATAAGGGATCTTTTTTTTCACTAGCCTCTTGAAAACGAGTTATGATATAAGCTCAAAGTTGTATAGTAGGATGCTATTGCAGACACTAACCTTCTTTATTGATCTGGGCTTAGGACTGGTACCATGTTGAGCTGGCTTGCTCTCCAGTTGCTGGATTGGATTTTGCATAGTATTTTGTATCATTTTGATACGAGCTCTATACAGAGTAAACATGAAAACCCTGAATTTCTGTATATATTTAACTATTTTGCCCACACATCTAGGTTCGTACTCACTAGCTTTGCTGGGTTGACTGTAGCCAACAAGAGCTGCTGGATGAAGATCCATCGAAGCCTGAGCTCATGTAGTTCCTTCCCAATAAACTGTGCTTAGTGACTTATGAGTTCACTGGAACTACCAAAACGAGAATCACATTTACTATGTTTTCTTCGTACCCAGGCCTGATGAGGGTAGATTTATTTATGTATTTAATTATTTATTTGTTTATTTATTTATTTATTTTTTTGCCCGTCCTGGTGTCACAATCATAAACAAACAAACCCACACCTTCTGGTGCATTAGGTGGAATTGGCGAAGTGAATGTAATGTAATCCTTTTTGCTAAGCCGAACTCTAATCCACTGAGCTAACGGAGGAGGGAGGTTATAGGTTTTTCAGCTAGGCCTAAGTTGTTTTTAGTGAACATGCTGAATTCGCTGGGGCTACAGTAGAGGGGAATCACATTTACCCTCTTTCTTGACATCAAGAAGAACTGATCCAGTGAATGGTGTGTAATCGTAACAATTATATTGTCAGGTGACCTGCCGAGCTCACAGGTGTGACCCAATATAGGAAAATTTATTACCTTATCTCTTTGTAAAGCGGAGCTGGCGAAGTGAATATTATGTAATCCATCTTGAATGAGCTGAACTCATAACCACTGAGCTACCGAAGGTCATATCAATTCCAAATCGCTGTCGTCAAAACGGTATGACTTATCTCTGATATCTTAAAGTCGCATCTAATTTCACCATGAAGTGAAGTGGTGAAATGAATGTTATGCAGTCCATTTTGGAGAAGCTGAGCTCTTGCCACTGAGTAACTATGTTTGACATAGTCAGTCATTACATCCATACTCTTCTTGATATGCAACTGCCGAAGAGAATGTTATGCGATCCAGCTATAGGGGAGTTTAGCTCTAAAGCAAGAAGCTACCATAGGGAGGTTATGTAAAGCCCGAATTGCTGTCATATAAGCGATGCGATTGCCATATATTATAGTCGCATCTCATCTTACCATAAAGTGGACTGGGAAAGTGAATTTTTATTCGACCTAGCTTAAGGACTGAATTAGGTGTTTTAGAAAGAGCTGAGCTCTGATTCAGTGCGCCTCCGAAGGATATGTAAAGTACAAGTCGCTGTCATCGTCGTGATAATGATTTACTTACGATCTCTTAAAAAGTACCCGACGTCACTCTTCAGTTTTCTAACCTTTTCATTCTATCCCCTCGAACCCCCCCCCCCATACGTCTTGCATAATTTCGTTCTAGGTTATTGACCTGAGTATGAGATCATAACTTCATCTTCTTCTTCAGTTTATCTTCTTCTTCATATTACTTACTATTCCTCTTCGTATTCGTCTTTTTCCTTTTGGAATTTCTTCTGTTATTTCTTTATATCTCCAGGTTTTTCCTCTCAGTTTTTATCATTTTGCTGGTCGTCCATTATTCACGAATTTCTATATATATATATATATATATATATATATATATATATATATATATATATATATATATATATATATATATATATATGTGTGTGTGTGTGTGTGTGTGTGGGTGGGTGTTGGTGTGTGTGTAAATCATATTTTGCCCTTGGCCGGGACTTGAACCTAAGACACATAGTAATTGTGCCAAGGCACTACCAAATACGCCACTGAAGGTCTAAAAGAAGAAGCAGACCTCACATCTATCCGCTATGCAAGCGAATGAACACATCCTTTCTGAATGCATTTTGTTCATATTACAGCTGCTTCCCAACCTCACTCGTGGCTTCGTTTTCGAATTTAATTCAAATCCTATGCTATGTAGGCATCAATAATAATCAAATAATCACATTTATATATGTGAAAACATGAATTATATTTTGCCCCTGTCGGGCCTCGAACATAATATGCGAGTGAGGTTGGGAAGAAACTGTATTATGAACAAAAAATATTCAGAAAGAATGCATTCATTCCCTAGCATAGCAGTTATCTGAGAGATTTTCTTCTTCTTTTAGACCTTTAGTGGGGTAGTTGGTATCCCCTTTGTACAGTGATTATGTGTCTTAGGGTCGAGTCCCGACCAGGGACAATATATTGTTAATGTTTTCACATTTATGAATATGTTTATTTAATTATATATATATATATATATATATATATATATATATATATATATATATATATATATATATATATATATATATATATATATATATATATATATATATATATATATTAATCCACACTTTGGAAGTATAAGAGAAGCAAGAACACCTTAAAATTTTTGCGCTCGACCGGGCCTCACCAGGAGCTTTATGCTGAGATCACCAATAAGCTCCTAAAGAGGCCCGATGGCGGATGGAATATTTAAGCAGTTATTTTGTCCTCTCTGCTTTTTCAAAATGTAGAATAATCTCCGCCTTTTTTTTTCATGAAGACTATATGTGTGTGTGTGTGTGGTGTGTGTGTGTGTGTGTGTGTGTGTGTGTGTGTATTATTCCTTCCAACGTTCCAGAAGTTAAGATCGCCTTCACATTTTCGTAGTTGACATTTCTTATCTAAGAATATCGTATTTCAGTCTCCTTGAATCTCTCCCTCTTTCTGTTAAAATTTCTTTGAATTCTCTTGTGTCTTTTTTCGTAAATGTCAAATTTTGCATCCATTACCTTTGGGAGTGTTATTAGTGTTATCGTGATATTTTAGAGTATATGTGTGTTTGTACACATGCACATACATATGTATAATTCCTCTGACTCTAAATCTGCAATGTGCTTTTGTCTTTATGTATATTTGCCAATAAATAAATGAGTGTATATATATATATATATATATATATATATATATATATATATATATATATATATATATATATATATATATATATATATATATATATATATATATATATATATATATATGTATTTATGTGTGTGTATGTATGTATGTACGTATATGTGAGTTCGTCTTCAGTGTCATTCATATGTCCATCATATTTCAAAAATACATTTTTATTTTTATTTTCATTGTCTCACTCCTTCCACTTTGTTGCCTCTCCATGTATTTCGGATTTTTTCTGTCACTCTCTTTCTTTCATTCGTGCTCTGTTTGCGTCAGAGAAAGCTCTCTTCTGCAGAGGCGTTGTTATGAAGTTTTTAAGAGGGCAGTTGACCTTCTGGTAACAGACATTTCCAGGCACCAAGGTTTTTATACTCCACCGATATCCTTGCGCTCCTATTTACAGCATCTCCTTGATGTCCTCCATCTCTCCGGTCTCCCCTTATCGCAGCATCATACCCATAGTCCCTCTGTTATTTTTTTCTAATATCTTATCAATGTTCCCTCGCTCCCCATATTTTCCAGCATCGCTTCGTCTCTTACATTGTTTCAATTCAGTGACAGTAGAAATCTCTTGTCAATATAAAGATATTCTTTTTACCGATATCTTCGTCTATATTAGTGTATGAAATCCTTTTCCAGTATTCTATAGTCTTTTTTACAGGAGATTCTTTGTTCACCTAGCTATTCACTTTCAGTATATTCTCTTTTTAGTGTTATCAATATAGTTTGCCCTATATAGCTAACCATAGAGAATGCAATCATGTGTCCTTTTTTCAAGATCATCTCCTTAGTTCCTCCCTATCCTATAATCCATCATAACCTCATCTCCTACATCGCTTTATTCCAGTGACAATAGAAAATTCTATGAAAAGTGACTATTCTCTACAAATATCTTCGCCCATATTGTTGCATGCATCTTAGTTCCAATATTCCATACTCTCTTTCTGACAGTTTACTTGTTCACCTCGCCACTCATATCCAATGTGCCCTCCTCTCTAATTTCTATATATTGCCCCTAAACAATATACTTAGCCGTAGAGTATATGAGGATATGTTTGTTATTCTTCAAAAAGCACATCGGACGGGATCTGCCAGTTTACTTACGTCATTGTTGAATTTTCTTTTAAAGATAATTTGCTGTTAGTTTTTTAACCTTGCAAAGTGCCCTCGGTCTTTGAAAGAAACTGCGAAAGTTAGTCTTCTTGTTTTAATGACAGATCATAGGGATTAAAGTCGTGGAGAACAGTTCAACGATAATTTCTGAAATAGCTGGAAAGTCAGTGGAAAACTGGAAACGAACTGGGTGAGTCTCCCAGATTTTGCTTACGTCAGAGGACATTGATCAAGAGTGTGGAGTGGGTGGCGTACTGAGAGAGAGAGAGAGAGAGAGAGAGAGAGAGAGAGAGAGAGAGAGAGAGAGAGAGAGAGAGAGAGAGAGAGAGAGAGAGAGAGAGAGAGAGAGAGAGAGAGAGATGCTCCTAAAGGGTAAAGAGGACGTTTGTAGGTTTCCTAAAAAGAGGGGAACGAGGTGAGGAAAGGGAAGGGGAAAGAATGTGTAGGACGTGATGTTCTCGATCTTAAGGGAAAGATAACTTGAGAATTTCTTCTTGTATTATGAACGCAATAGCTTATTAAGACCTCTTCATTTTTGTATAAATTTGTGTAATAATATGCATGACTTTATTCTTTGAGTTCTCCTATGCTGAATGACATGTTCGATGAATTAGAATTTTTGTTGAGATTTTCTAATATGAATGACTTTCCACCTTGCCATCATTTATAATGGAAGAGATAATATGAAGGATATTTATTATTGAGATTTACTAGTATGAATGGTATTTTGTCCTTCAGATTTTCCAATTGTAAATGGTGTTTTTCCATGAGTTTATTCTAATATGAATGACGCCTTTAAGTTTTTTTTTATATGAATGTAATTTTTCCTTGAAATTTGATAGTATCAGTGGCTTTTTCTTAGAGTTTTTTTTTTTTTTATTATGAATGATATTTGCCCTCAAAATGTCCACTATGAATGATAGTTTCCCTTGCGGTGTTCTAGTATGACTTTCATTATTGTTTAGGTTTTTTGAAATGAGTACCATATTCCGTGAAGTTTTTTATGAGTGTGACACCGGGACAGGCAAGAAAATTCCCTTCATCATGCCCGGGCACGAAGAAAACATTAAGACGAAAAGAAAAGTAGAAGGTTAACGACAAGGCAAAAATAAGGGAATGATGCACAGTAGGAAAAGGATTAGGCTGAAAGAATGGTCGAGCTACTGAAGACAGAGATATGGCAGGAATAGTCCCTGAGTTGAGGATAGATTCGTTTTTCGAAGGAAGATCGGTTATAAGAATCAGGAAAAACAGGAGTAAAAGAGTTCCAAAGTCTGGAGGTGGATGGGAAGAACCAGTCACTGCACCGACCAACCCACGAGCTACAAATCTCCACACTATACTTGTGAGAGGAGGCCCCTTGGCGAGTGTCACTTGACCTCAGCTGTGGTTGAGGAATGCAACTCGCAGAGTCATCAGAGAATAAATGGAAGTAATAGTGATAGAAAAGAGAAAGGTATGATACTACAGCGAAGAGAAAGAGAATCCTTAGATTCAGCACCGCAGATGTGTGAGCAGTAGTCTAAACAGGGACGGACAAGACCTCTACAGATTTTAAGCAGCTGTAAAGAGGAAAAGTAAAGACGAAAAAGAAAAATAAAGAAAAAGCCAGAAACTGTGTCCTGGAGGCATTAAATTTAACTGAATTTCGGGTGCCCCGCTCAGATGCCCTCTGCAAATCGGAGTTGAGAGTAGAAGAATGAGTGTTACGAGACTGATTACGAATAGCAGATGAAGGTTGTGAAGAAAAGGCAGAGGAAAAATGAAGGTTAGAATCGTCGGCATAGGCGTGAAAAAGAGAGGAGGATGAAAACTGAATTCTAATATGAATAACAATTTCCTTGAGGTTTTCCAAGATAAGTTATATTTTCCTTGCGGTTTTTCGTGATAATTGATATTTTACATGAGGTTTTCTAATATGAATGACATTTACCTTTGTGTCTTCCAATATTAAAGACATATTTCCTTGAGATTTTCTAATATGAATTATAATTCCTTGGGGGTATTCTGACATGAATGATATCATCTCAGGTTTTCTAATATGAATGACGTGTTTCTTTGAGTCTATTAAGATGAATGGCATTTTTGTTTTTTTTATTCCAATATGACAGACATTTTTACTTGATATATTTTAATATAAATTACATTTTCCCTTGAGGCTTTCTAATATAAATGACCTGACAAGTTGAGGTATCCTAGTATGAATGACATAATTCCTGAGGTTTTCCAACATGAATAACCTTTACCTGTAGAGTTTCTAATATGAATTACATTTTCCCTTTTTTCCTTGATGCTTTTCAATATAAATGACATTTTTCTTTGAGATTGTCTAATTCGAATGACATTTTGCCTTGGGGTGTTTTGATATGACATACTTTTCATTAAAGTATTCTACTCGTACCCTGAATAACATTTCACATTAAGGTATTCTAATAAGAAGCACATTTTTCCCTTGAGGTTTTTCTATGAATGGCATCATTCCTTGAGGTTTCCTCTTATTATGACGAGAATGCATATTGATGTGTAGTTTATTTTTATTGCGTTGCTGTAGATATTATAGGTAGAACTTTTATATTAGTTTGAATGTTGATATATTTATTTGCGTATTTGTCTTAGTAGTTTGCTTTTAAACGGTTTAACTCATGCTCGCAAAGAGATCACACGATGTCTGTAGTATGTCACAGGGCTCATATTGCTGTATGAGAGTGTGTACTTGGCTTGAAATACATATTTATTTTTATTATTGGATAAGGAACGCATCTGGTGGCTGCGGGGGGTAGAAGATGCCTCTCCCTGTAAATATGTGAGAAAAAAAATGTTATTCGGTTGGTATGCTTTGTGGGACTAGGAAATGCATATCTACCCGTGTGGTATTTATTACATTTATAGAGAGAGAGAGAGAGAGAGAGAGAGAGAGAGAGAGAGAGAGAGAGAGAGAGAGAGAGAGAGAGAGAGAGAGCATTCCTCTTTGGTAAGAGAGCAAAGGGGCCACTAGGTCGAGTAAAGCCAGGGTACACTCGCTCTTGGGAATTTTTCCTAGAATATAAACCTATGAATAGATGCGGTTGTCATTGTATTTAGATGTAGAAATCACAGCTTCCAGTGATCTTTTTTTTTTCTAGAGCTTAAAGGTCTATGTGCTCTAGTTACTCACTGTACTTCTCTCACTGGTATGTTTTTTTTTAATTTTTATATAAGCAATTTAGACTGAATTGAATGTTTATGTTTTTCATTTAATATTGTGTAAGAGTCTTGACTGTACCTCATTGGATGTTGATGGGTTTTGCTTATTTGTTTTGATATTTATATTATTTATTTTCACACCCGTCATTAGGTTAAAAACCTTATTATATTTATTATAGTATTTATATAGCTTTGGTTATTATAGATTAGCGCAACCTCCCGGTAAAGACTCGACCTGATAAGGTCATTATTCTATTTTCACTGATTATATATATTTTTTTCGACTTATTATCAGTGTTATTTTGGTGTGAAAGTAAACACCGACCTTTATTATTTATCAAAACCTTGCTTACTGTTGAGTTTGTTCTATAATAGTCCTCTGGTTATTGACATTGTTATTGATTCATTATGTCGTTTTGCATTACTGTTATCAATTTGTAACTAGCTTTAGTGAAGAGAGGGAGAGCTGTTCGTTTGTACGCCGTCACCGATTATTGTATTGTCTGTAGGTATTGCCATATCGTCTGAATAAGTCTTGGGACTGAAATAACTTCGTGTTAAAAATGTGAACTTGCCGTTTCATTCCTGAAGGACATGAGGGAGGGGTATAGAAATGGGCTTAGAAAAATGGAAATCTGGCTCTACCATCCCAAAGGACCTGAGTTCGAACCCACCCTATATCTTGACAAAAGGTAAAGTTTGCTCCGAAGTCGTATCGTGGATGTGGAAATGATCATAAGAGTTGTCGTTAGCTAACCCTGTCTTCTCATTGGGTAAAATGAGTTCACTGATGGGAATGGTACTTCATGGGTAGAACTGCTACGCCGTGAGCTCCCTCTTGAAAATAGTCCTGACCTTTGGCTATTACGTAAGAAATCTCACCATAACGCGAATGGTTCATATAAGAGTCCAGTAAAAGTTCACAATAATATATAATGTTTTATAACTGAAATGAAATTAAAAAAAACTGTCGTTAAGTTGATCAATGAACTTCCTCAGTCAGTTGCACTATAACTATTTTTATGTAAAAACGTGACAACATTTCATGTTTCTGTAGACTTATTTTATTCTTATAAAAAGAAGGGTTAGATATATTGTTTTCGAAATATTAAAGCATTTACATATATACGACCCAAATTTGTTTTCGGATTTTTTTTTTTTCGCACAACACCTTGGAATGTTTTGAGAGTTTATAAGTCTGTAAGATGTAGTTTCACTTATGTTTAGTTTGTTAGCAATGTGAAATTTTTGAAATGAAGTTTAATGGTAGTTGCAACTGACTTAATACGAATCATAATGATTGACAGTTGAAACAACCGAAACTTTTCTGTTAAATGATCCAGATATTATAAATGAAATCTTATTTTGCTGTAAAATAAAAATAACATATGCTAAAATAAAGGAAATATAGCTATATGATTTTATATTGCTGTAAAATGAGGTCAAGTTTAGATTTAAAATTAAAATTTGGTCTAAAATGAGACGAATATTTGACATGAGATTGAATTTTTTACAGTATAAGGAGTTGGATATTAGAATTTATATAAAATCTAATTTGCTCTAAAATAAGGTGATTCTCAAAAAAAAAAACTAATTTTGTTAAATTGGTCAAATATTAAAATAATTTAAAATTTTGCGTTACTATAAAGTGGATATTAGAAATAATCTCCAGGTTTGGTGTAAAAAGAGACGAATATCAGAAATAAATTTTATTTAGCTATTAAACGATGTGAATATTAGAAATAATATCGAATTTTGGTCCCACAATATTAGAAATAAAATTGAGTTTGCTGTTAAAGGAAGC
>JAXCGZ010012003.1:5000-15000 GCA_037179515.1 Halocaridina rubra
ATATATATATATATATATATATATATATATATATATATATATATATATATATATATATATATATATATATATATATATATATATATATATATATATATATATATATATATATATATATATATATATATATATATATATATATATATATATATATATATATATATATATATATATATATATATATATATATATATATATATATATATATATATATATATATATATATATATATATATATATATATATATATATATGTATATATATATATATATATATATATATATATATATATATATATATATATATATATATATATATATATATATATATATATATATATATATATATATATATATATATATATATATATATATATATATATATATATATATATATATATATATATATATATATATATATATATATATATATATATATATATATATATATATATATATATATATATATATATATATATATATATATATATATATATATATATATATATATATATATATATATATATATATATATATATATATATATATATATATATATATATATATATATATATATATATATATATATATATATATATATATATATATATATATATATATATATATATATATATATATATATATATATATATATATATATATATATATATATATGTATATATAAATATATATATATATATATATATATATATATATATATATATATATATATATATATATATATATATATATATATATATATATATATATATATATATATATATATATATATATATATATATATATATATATATATATATATATATATATATATATATATATATATATATATATATATATATATATATATATATATATATATATATATATATATATATATATATATATATATATATATATATATATATATATATATATATATATATATATATATATATATATATATATATATATATATATATATATATATATATATATATATATATATATATATATATATATATATATATATATATATATATATATATATATATATATATATATATATATATATATATATATATATATATATATATATATATATATATATATATATATATATATATATATATATATATATATATATATATATATATATATATATATATATATATATATATATATATATATATATATATATATATATATATATATATATATATATATATATATATATATATATATATATATATATATATATATATATATATATATATATATATATATATATATATATATATATATATATATATATATATATATATATATATATATATATATATATATATATATATATATATATATATATATATATATATATATATATATATATATATATATATATATATATATATATATATATATATATATATATATATATATATATATATATATATATATATATATATATATATATATATATATATATATATATATATATATATATATATATATATATATATATATATATATATATATATATATATATATATATATATATATATATATATATATATATATATATATATATATATATATATATATATATATATATATATATATATATATATATATATATATATATATATATATATATATATATATATATATAAGCACGTTACATATGTGAAAAAATGAATAATTTTCCCCGACAGGGACTCGAGCCTAGTACTTACAATTACTATGTCAATGCATTACCAACTACACACCACAGATGGTTAAGAGGAATCCAACCTTATAGCTTATATATGCTATACTTAGGAATGAACGTATTCTATCTGAATGCCACTATGTTCATATTACATATTCCCCAAACACACTTGTGGCTTCATTTTCGCATTTAATTCAATTCCCAATCTCATTCGCGTCATACAATAACCAAATAAGTACATGGCATATGCGAAAACATGAATTATTTCTTATCCTGACAGGGACTCGAACCTAGGACTTATAATTTCTAAGTCAAGGCGCTACCAACTTCACACCACAGATGGTTAATGGAATCCAACCTTATAGCTTATATCTGCTGTACTTAGGAATTAATGCATTCTATCTGAATGCCACTATGTTCATATTACAGATTCCCCAACCTCACTCGTGGCTTCATTTTCGCATTTAATTAATTCCCAATCTCATTCGGGTCCTACAATAACCATATATGCCCATTACATATGTGAAAATATGAATCATTTTTTTACCCCGACCGGGACTCGAACCTAGGACTTATAATTACTAAGTCAAGGCGCTAGTAATTATAAGTGTTAGGGTCGACTCCCGGTCGGGGTAAAAAATTATTCATTTTTCGCATATGTAATGTGCTTATTTGGTTACTGTATGACCCAAATGAAATTGGGAATTGAATTTAATGCGAAAATGAAGCCACGAGTGACGTTGGGGAATCTGTAATATGAACATAGTGGCATTCATATAGAATGTGTTCATTTCTAAGTATAGCACGTATAAGCTATAAGGTTGGATTCCTTTTAACCTTCTGTGGTATGTAGTTGGTAGCACCTTGACTTTGTAATTATAAGTCCTAAGTTTCGAGTTCCGGTCGGGGTTAAAAAATGATTCATGTTTTCACATATGTAATGTGCTTATTTGGTTTTTGTATGACCCGAATGAGATTGGGAATTGAATTAAATGCGAAAATGAAGCCATGAGTGAGGCTGGGGAATCTGCAATATGAACATAGTGGCATTCAGATAGAATGCATTCATTCCTAAGTATAGCAGATATAAGCTATAAGGTTGGATTCCTTTTAACCTCCTGTGGTGTGTAGTTGGTATCACCCAGATTTAGTAATTATAACTCCTTGGTTCGAGTCCTGGACTGGGTAAAAATTGATTAATGTTCTCTCATATGTAATGTGCTTATTTGGTTAAGTATGACCCGAATGAGATTTTGAATTGAATTAAATGCGAAAATGAAGCTACGAGTGAAGTTGGGGAATCTGTAATATGAACATAGTGGCATTCAGATAGATTGCGTTCATTCCTAAGTATAGCAGATATAAGCTATAAGGTTGGATTCCTTTTAACCTTCTGTGGTGTAGTGGTAGCGCCTTGACTTAGTAATTATAAGTCCTAGGTTCTAGTTCCAGTCGGAGTAAAAATGATTCAAGCTTCTGTATGAACATGGTTGTTTGAGAGTGAAAGAGCAAATAATAACCTTCTACTCATATTGTCTCTGAGAGATATAGCAACAAACAGATTTAGTATCCACTTGGGGCCTAATGTTAATTACCAAATTTCATTTCTTTTGGGAGAAGAATGAGTTCTATTTAAGTGAGGAGTTGAACGTCCTTTGCCCCCCAGAGCTCATTCTCTCTTCCTCTCCTAGTCTGCATTTTCTTGATTGCTTCTCCTTAGAAGGAAGATAAGAGAATTCATTCATGATTATCAGTTCAATAATTGGTAAATAAACAAATGTCTATGCATATAAATGATTGCACAATATTAATAATTAGGGATTTTGATAAGCATGTATAAAAAAAAAAAACGAAATAGGTTGCCAGTTAGTGACATATTGGATGGAAAGAAATATATAGATAATTGAATTAATAAATAAACAAACTTTAAACAAACAAACAAACTTTATTTCCATTTCAATACAATGGGTATTCGTCAGCCAGGGCAACCCCCAACCCCCCACTGTGGTGTCCAACCACAGCAGTTCCTGCCAGTACACAGCTTAAACTCTCGGTCTTGGACGGGAACCGATCTTTCGACCTCGTGAATGCGAAGCCAGCGCGTTACCACTGTACTTGAAAATTAAGATAAGAATAAATAATAAAGTATAAATAAATTAATATGAAAATACATGGATAAATAATATTATAAGCAAATAAGTATATCATATGGATGAAAATATGAATGAAGAGGTAATTACATGAATATAAATATATAAATGGAGATATACTGAAACACCATTATAAATGAAAAATAGCGGAAAGAGATACTAGTATTTGTTCAATTTCATATATTGCTCTTGAAATTTATTTTCGAGATAGACAATGCTAGCAATTGCTCATTGCCTTTTTCTTTTGTTAATTTCTAGCCAGACAGGAGAGAAGATGTAATGAACATTTAAAGGCCATTTCTTTCTGCCCAAGGAAATTCTTTATCATACAACATTCATTGGAAGTTTTTGAAAATACATATGAATATGAAAGACATGAAAAATCAACTCCATTTAACGAATGGTACCCTCGGTCTCTTGTAGCTTTACACCCACACACACACTCATATCCACACAATCATTGAAACCTTCTAAAACGCACATATAAATGTAAATATTAATACATGCTTTCTAATGTAGTCACCGTGGCTCAAGGGGTAGCGTCCGCAACTTTGAGGCGTCAGGTCGAGGGCTTGAGCCCCGTCATGGTCTGAGGCTAGCAAGGGCATGCACTCAGGGTAACGATTAAATCTGCCAAAACAATTCCTTCGCAAAAAGACAACCATCCTATCCCTTGGTAGAAAAGGGAGTCCGTGACGTAAAACCGGAACAAAACTGGAACAATGCATATTTCCTAATGTATATTATGAGAAACATAGAATTAAAGGATCAACTGAAGAATCTCCCCCAGACCCACCTAGGGGGGAGATTCTTCAGTCGATCTGAGTTAGGGGGAGATTCTTCAGTACTGTCTGTCTGGTTGTTTGTCTGTCTGTTTAGGTTTGGTTAGATTAGGTTAGGTTAGGTTTTGTTAGGTTAGGTTAGGTTAGCTTGGGTTGGATTAGGTCATTAGTTCGTAATTGAAATTCATCCATCCATATATTCCTAGGTAGATAAACAGGCAGACCAAACCTAACCTAACCTAATCAAACCTAACCTAACCCAACCTAACCTAACACATCCCTTCAGCCCTTACCATCTGACATGTCACAAGACTCCCCATCTCTACTTTCTCTCTAATATTATTACGCCGGGCACTCTGGAGGGGAGATTCTTCTGTTGATATCAGTTGGGGGGAGATTTTTCAGTTGGGTACTCTGGAGGGAAATTCTTCAGTTGATCCGAATTAAAATATTGTCTAAGTGATTCAACAAAAAAAATAACATAGAATGGCAAAAGTGATTTACAATGTTCTTTGAAAGGCTTCCACATTTCATCTAGAGAAGTATAGTGGAGAGGGTCCAATGGCTCCTCGCATCTACTTTTTTTTTTTTTTTGCAGTGGCTTCAAGCTGCAGAGCTTCTCCTTTAAGGCTTTTAATGAAAAAAAAATCTGTTCTTGGTCCAACAATTCATCTAAGACGTGAAAATTCAATTTCTTAATTGTGTTGTTCATGGTATGGTTTTTTCTCTTTGAATATTTAATTTCCCCTCAGTAAATAAGATCTTCCAAGCCGCATAGTCTTGCCTCTTTCTCGAATAGTGAACTCATGTAGATACTGTTCCATTATGAAGGACATCCTTATCGATGACCGTATCTTAGATCAGACTGTGGGAATGGTATTCTGGAACTTCTGCTATAATAATAGTAATAATAATAATAATTATTATTATTATTATTATTATTATTATTATTATTATTGTTATTATTATTATTATTATTATTATTTTTATTATTATTATTATTATTATTATTATTATTATTATTATTATTATTATTATTATTATTGTTATTGTTATTATTATTAATTTTATTATTATTAGTATTATTATTATTATTATTATTATTATAATTATTATTATTATTATCATTATTATTATTATTATTATTATTATTATTATTATTATTATTATTATTATTATTATTATTATCATTACTATTATTATCATTATTATTATTATTGTTATTATTATTATTATTATTATTATTATTATTATTATCATTATTATTATTATTATTATTATTATTATTATTATTATTATTATTATTATTATTATTATTATTATTATTATTATTATTATTATTATTATTATTATCATTATTATTATTATTATTATTATTATTATTATCATTATTATTATTATTATTATTATTATTATTTTTATTATTATTATTATTATTATTATTATTATTATTATTATTATTATTATTATTATTATTATTATTATTATTATTATTATTATTATTATTATTATTATTATTATTATTATTATTATTATTATTATTATTATTATTATTATTATTATTATTATTATTATTATTATTATTATTATTATTATTATTATTATTATTATTATTATTATTATTATTATTATTATTATCATACTATTCATTGTTATTATTAATATTATCATGTGTGTGTGACCAGCATACATAATTATTTTCCACCTCATTTTATTCGTCGAGGCTTATTTATTAAAAACTAAATGAAAAGCAATTACACAATTAAGTATATCCATATCATTTTTTCCAACTGTTTTGCTTTAATCTGTGGGGACTTTAGATGGTTACCTGTAGAAAAGACTTCCCTGCGAAGTTGTCTGAAACACAGAGGTCTGAAAACAGAGAAAACTGGAACTTCCACTGAAGTTATTCAGAGTCTCAGAACAAACCACTGCTCTTGTTCTATCTTAGAATTCTTAACACTACAGTCAGGCCGGTGGTCAAAACACTCACTTTTTGATTAAATGATGCAAATAGTGCTGTTCAATTACGCATTTGAATATAGACAAATATTTTTTTCCAAATATTCTTCGCCATAGTTTGTATATTCGAACTTTGGAGCAGCAGAAAGAGTCCACAAATTAGTGAAATGAGGAATAGGGGTGTCAAGCGAGAGATATAGTTGGGACTTCTTCTGAAGTTACTAAGATGTACAGACAAACGCAAGCAGACACACCTACACACACACACACACACACACACACACACACACACACACACACACAAACACACACGCGTGCATACAAACATAAGGACAGGTACGATAAGTATCACTAAGTCTAAAAATGGAACCGATCAGGAGACGGGAAGATACGAGCTTTGGGCTCTTTCCCGTAAACACAATTAGGTAATCACAATTAGGTAATCACACAATGTATAAGTTTGAGAGTAATCTAGCAAGTGTGCTAAAAAATTTGTATTGTATATCATTACCCTCTTTTGTATTACGAAAGCAAAACAAATAAAGTGAAAACTTCAACATTTCATTGGAAAGGATTTTTTTTTTTTATGTCGAGATCACCACAAGTTTTTGCTTTTTGTGGAGCCTGTTCTCATATTCATGGAAAACCTGCGAGCAAAGGGACTGTGAGGAAAATTTTAAAGAATGTTGCTGTCTTTTCCCGCAAAATTCTCTGTCACTCAAAAACTTTTCGATTTACATTGAAGGACAAAGTCTTTTGAATTTTTTGGACGATGTTGAAAAAAAATATATATACTTCTTTGAACAGAGTGATGAAACCATTGTTTTTTTTTCAGCATATATATATTTTTGTTTACTTATTTTTCACTCGTGCATCAATTGCAAAAACTAAATGAATACATACACACGTACATACACAATGGCCTCAAAACACGTATTCATACTCCAGAAAACACACTCAATCTGTTCTTTACATCATCCTTATTCCATGTGGATAAGGTGTCAATTTCAGCCTGACACAACTGCATGGGTAAACCACAGAGGAAGCGGGCAAAAACCCTGGCATTCATTTGTTTTTATTCTTAATACTGTCCATCAACTAATGAAAAGAGCATATTTGGGATATTAAGTATTAGTTTATTAAAGTCAAAGCAATGACTATAAGACCTGAAAAAGTCATTAGCATACAGATCATATATTTACAACCTTTTCGAACTCAAAACGATCTCAAGAATCATGAACACAAAAGGAACAACGATGATGCCATTCTTATTTATTTTCCAGTTGTTACAATCAGAGCATCTCTATTTTCAAGTTCATAAGACATAAAGCTTAATACTTAATTATTTGTATAAATATTTAAAACTAGGCATTGTTAGTGTAAAAAAAAATTGAAGTCAAATGAGTACATATTTTGTCTTATATACTTTAGTGATATATATATATATATATATATATATATATATATATATATATATATATATATATATATATATATATATATATATATATATATATATATATATATATATATATATATATATATATATATATATATATATATATATATATATATATATATATATATATATATATATATATATATATATATATATATATATATATATATATATATATATATATATATATATATATATATATATATATATATATATATATATATATATATATATATATATATATATATATATATATATATATATATATATATATATATATATATATATATATATATATGTATATATATATATATATATATATATATATATATATATATATATATATATATATATATATATATATATATATATATATATATATATATATATATATATATATATATATATATATATATATATATATATATATATATATATATATATATATATATATATATATATATATATATATATATATATATATATATATATATATATATATATATATATATATATATATATATATATATATATATATATATATATATATATATATATATATATATATATATATATATATATATATATATATATATATATATATATATATATATATATATATATATATATATATATATATATATATATATATATATATATATATATATATATATATATATATATATATATATATATATATATATATATATATATATATATATATATATATATATATATATATATATATATATATATATATATATATATATATATATATATATATATATATATATATATATATATATATATATATATATATATATATATATATATATATATATATATATATATATATATATATATATATATATATATATATATATATATATATATATATATATATATATATATATATATATATATATATATATATATATATATATATATATATATATATATATATATATATATATATATATATATATATATATATATATATATATATATATATATATATATATATATATATATATATATATATATATATATATATATATATATATATATATATATATATATATATATATATATATATATATATATATATATATATATATATATATATATATATATATATATATATATATATATATATATATATATATATATATATATATATATATATATATATATATATATATATATATATATATATATATATATATATATATATATATATATATATATATATATATATATATATATATATATATATATATATATATATATATATATATATATATATATATATATATATATATATATATATATATATATATATATATATATATATATATATATATATATATATATATATATATATATATATATATATATATATATATATATATATATATATATATATATATATATATATATATATATATATATATATATATATATATATATATATATATATATATATATATATATATATATATATATATATATATATATATATATATATATATATATATATATATATATATATATATATATATATATATATATATATATATATATATATATATATATATATATATATATATATATATATATATATATATATATATATATATATATATATATATATATATATATATATATATATATATATATATATATATATATATATATATATATATATATATATATATATATATATATATATATATATATATATATATATATATATATATATATATATATATATATATATATATATATATATATATATATATATATATATATATATATATATATATATATATATATATATATATATATATATATATATATATATATATATATATATATATATATATATATATATATATATATATATATATATATATATATATATATATATATATATA